>OZ004604.1:33872631-34005407 GCA_963924605.1 Malthinus seriepunctatus | reverse complement strand
GATGCTTTATACATAGGTCAAACAGGTAGGGCAATAAATACACGTTTAAAAGAACACAAACTTAATATTTTAAATAATAAAAACGCGGACAGGATTTAGCGAGCATTGTATTTCTCTCAATCATACGTATTTCGGAGGACAAAGTAAAGCTTCTTGTAAGCGAACAAAAAGGGTAGTCGACTAAACCTTTGGGAAGCCATAAAAATTAAAAACGCCATTCAAAAAGGCGACCATTTGGTTAATAACCAAATGGAGCTTAACTTCGGGTTTTCCGAAATTTTCAATAAGGCATCCGGTGGTTAGTCGCATACCGTTGGGTTCGTTTACTTAAAGTGGTGTGTTTCTAGCATTTGTTTTTAGTTTAGTCTCAACTTCTGAGGATAACCGTAAGGTTGAAACAATATTGTCAAGTTTTTTAAATAAATTTGTGGAACTCACAAGTGTTTACTCTTTTTATTTTAATTTAATTTAAATTTTGTTCGTTGACTACACTATAACGCATTTAAAAAAATTATTTTTGGACTTACTATTGAAGGTAGAAAAAAATTAAAATAGCCAAAATTATTCTTTTTAGCTCTATTTTCATTAAAAAAATAAAAAAAAAAACTGTCTAATTCCCAATTGCATTTTTTCAGACAGACTACTTTCCCCCTGTTCTTAACTCAACGAAATGAAAATTTTTAAAAGTCTTGTAATTTTCTATAGTTCCAATGTCTAAGAAAACTGGACTATTTGATTTAATCAGGATGTTTTTAGGTACGACATTGGATAAGCGTCATATTTCAACGTTGTCTGAAAGGACAAATAATGGATACATATTGGCGCGATAAATTTATTTGTCCAACTGAAGAAGCGTACGTTGATATGGTTTGTAAAAGTACGTTATTTTATAGAAGTACAATTTTAACTATACAGTGTGCCCACGACGAAAGTATACGTAGGGATTTAACATTGCTGTCAAGTTTATAGCAGATTTCTGCTTGCCATTTTGTTTCTATTTCTGTTATTGGTAATTAGTATTATTGGTATTATTATAAAAGATCCTAGTTACCCTTTTTGGCCAGAATTACTAGAGTAAGCCTAACGTAACCTGAGCACACCACTGGCGGAGCTAGTTATTATTTCTCCTAAAAAATTATATAGTATATTTGCGTAATACTAAGCTCCTTCTAATACAACGGCATTGTCTTTTTATAAGCTATAACTGCACTAAACTACTGGGCAACGGTCATCACGTGGTGTGCTCAGGTTACGTTGGGTTTACTCTATTTTTTGACATTTTCGATTTCTCCATAGCAGGAGAGATTATATTTAAAATTTGTTATCCATACAAACAGTATTTAAAACGCAAAGGCTTTTTTACCGGTAATTATAGCAGCTTCTACTAAACTGATGTTAATGAGTTTTTTTAAATATAAGCTCTCGGCTCACAGATATGTTATCACTATTTTTTTCCCTTCATACCTGCCATTTTTATTTTGTTTTGAGTTTAGCTTTCCATTATAAATGCAATAATGAGTCAAAAAATTTTTTTTTTAATTGTTAAAATTGTTGATGGCAATTCAAAACCGAAACGTTGTTTTGAAAATCTAAAATTGCCAGCTTGTAGAAACAAAAAATGTGCAATAGAAATGTGTGTTTAGTTTTCTGTTGTCTTTGAAAATAACTTCAGAAAAAAATAAATAAAATTTTCCGAAATTTTGATTTGTTTAAAAATCTCGGGACCTAATGGAAATTTTTTAATTTTCTTTTTTGAATATTATTTGTTATCCAAGCACGTAACTTTGGCCCTGGTAATCGAATTTGAATAACTCTGTATAGTGTATAGTGCACTTGCCTCGAAACAATCATCGATGTAGGTTGCAATGTAGGTGCATTATAATAATTTTTAAAAATTTTGATGTTATCAGCTTCTCAGAAGCGGAAAAGATTCTCAATCTATTGATACCATTAACATTTCTGCAGGAATCTGAGATAAATTCAAAAACTATGTTAAATCCCTATATAGCTTTGGTTGGAGACACATTTTATACCTGTGTAATTACAAATAATCTTTTATAGAAACTGGTGTGCCGTTTCAAATTATTTTAAAGTTAGCCATGGAATTTAGTGGTAAGAAAGACAAAGACTTCGATACGTTATGCGACCTCTTAGCAACACATTTTCAAATTATGGACGACTATTGCAACTTGCAGTCGAAAAAGGTTAGTTTATTTAACTTTTTGTAAATCAGTGCCTTCCTAATGCTTTCAATTATAAGAATTATTGATTGATAACATTACCGCCTCAAGAGTACCGATAATCAGAATAATAGCAAGAAAAGAACGGTTTAGTAAATGTTTAGTTTATTGTGGGAAATAATTCGTGCGAGTATAAACCGGCACCACTGTACCGTTTTTTGTCTGATCCTGATCTAATCTTGTAAAAATAATAAAATAAGTTTAACAGGTTAATTATTATTTTTCAGTATTTTAAAACAAAAGGTTTTTGCGAAGACATAACTGAAGGAAAATTTAGCTATCCCATAGTTTGTGCACTTCGTAATCATCCTGAAGATCGTCGAATCCTAGGTAAGCTCTATTTATACTTTCTCAAATTTAATTTTACGAAGATTTCTTTTGGCAAAATGCCGCAGATTATTCACATTCCCCGATTCACCATTAAAAACTAAACCAACATTTTCAAGTCTAATTTGGTCAATATTTCTTGAGATATCGACAATGGGGAATTAGACTGTATCTGAACTTTTACCTTTTGATAATGTCTATGTATAGAGCAAATAAAAGTGATCAATTTTTTTTTTTAATTTTTCTATAACTCGTAAATTAAGCCCAAAAATAATTTTTTTCTGCTCTCATTATGTGAAAGTCAGCATTTTGTCACCATTTATTCGTTACGAAAATAGTTTTCTTCTCTAGAGAAAGAAAGTAATATTACAAGCGGATAGCACTTAACTTTGCCCGAATAGCTTTTAAAAATTTCATAATTTTATTATTTTAAGTTTTTGTATGTGACGTCATCTCATATAAAAGCATAGAAACGCCCCTTGCTCCTCACTTTTCCCCGTTCGCATGCCCGATCCTCCTTAAAATGTAGTAGTACTAATAATTATTGTCGTAGAAAAAATAGCATTTACGACTCGAGATGAAATCCGTTTTTTTCGTTCGGAAGATTATTTTGTAACACCAGAAATCGGGTGTTAACTCGATTCTCCCGTTAGCGTCGCTCAGTTGGGACGGGGGGGGGATTCGTAGAAGAAATTAAACACAATATGGAAATAAAAAATATATATATTTATTCTAAATTAATAATAAAAATAATAATGCAGCCTAAATGGCACGTACAAAATAAAAAAACCTTTCTTTAGGAAAAAAAATAGTAATTTGGATTATCAACAAAATACAATCTCCCTGATGTTCAAATGACTCGGCCACTGTTCTTCCAAACCACTAGTCCTCGTCTTCGAGATCCAACCGGTCTTCGAAAAGAGATCAATAGGCCTGGACAAACACGGAATTTGATTCTGCATCGTTACAAGGCAAAAGCTAGTTCTTTTTTGCATTTGGCTTGTAAACGACGAATTTCAGGCAAAAAGATCTAAAGGCACAGAAATCGAGAATTCAAATTTAATTTATTATTCTGAATTCAATCTTTAGATTTTGCTATGTTCCAAAAAATTATGAATAAAAAGCTACCCCATACCCCCTCGAAATCATGTTGTAATTTTTATAAAGACTTATAACAACTTCGATTTTTTAAATGGAGCACTATACTAACTTGTTTTTACTTTCTTGAGTTTAGGAAGTCATTTTAAATCTATTTCATTAGTTTGCAAAAAAATATGAGAAAACAAAAACATTTTTTTAAATTTAATTTCGAATCTATAGTCTGTTCCAATGAAAAAGGTTAGTGTTGCAGGGATAGGTATCTACTAGCTTTGTTGCACACACTTTTATTCTAATTAGCGCGATCCTGTCCTATTAGCGCACCGTTGCCAGTTGTAGTCCGTGCAATTTTATCACGTGTATACAATTTTGTACTATACACACTTTTTTTTCGTTATAAAATGATTTTAATAATTATAATAATAGTAGATTATAAATCAAGAGAGTAAAATGCATGATTTTTACCCGAGGTGCGTTTGGAGCCCGAGGGCGAAGCCCGAGGGCCCTACAAAGCGCTGAGGGGAAAAAGCATTACTCTCGAGGTGTATATACTATTTTTTGCACGACTCGACGATTTTAATTGAAAAAATTAAAAAAAATTTAATTGTCAATATGACATTTCTAATTTGCGAACACAAAAATCGTGCTGTTGTTGGATGGCAAACAAAAATAGATGTGGTTACCATTGACGACATAAATAAGAGTAGCCATATATTGGTATTTGTAAATATCAAAAAATTGTGCTCGTATAAGCTAGTTTCCATAAGTTTTTAATATAAATTATATTGAAAAAATGTTTGATAAAAGTATTGAAGAAACTGCGGCAGAAATAGTGGTGGATTTATTGCCAGAAAAATCTCGGAAGATTTACGAAAAGTGTTTCAAGGAGTTTTGTGATTGGTGCCTGATGAAAGAAGTAGATGAAATTCATAGAGAGAGTGTGTTACTAGTATATTTTGCCGAAAAGGCGAAGCATTTTAAGGCTTCCACACTCTGGTCACATTATTCAATGATAAAAGCCAGTTTTGGGGTCAAAAATAATATTGACATCAGCAAGTATTCAAGATTATTAGCATTTCTGAAAAGGCAAAATGTTGGATACCAGCCAAAAAAATCAAAAATTCTTGCTAAAGAGCAAATTGATCGATTCCTAAAAGAAGCTCCAGATGAAATGTTCTTAATGGCAAAGGCAAATTTAAAAAAAAATGCTATTTCAATTTAAAAATAAATTTCTACTATATTTTAGGTAGCAATGATTATGGGCATTGCTGGGGCTCTAAGATCGGATGAATTGGTAAAATTGAGCATTCATGATATCCAGGATTTGGGATCAACCATTTTGGTATCTGTAAACAATACCAAAAATCATGTGAATAGAGCATTTACGATAATCTCCAAAGAAAACTGTTCTATTGACTTCGTTGCCATTTGTAAAAAATATATGGCTCTGAGGAAAGAAAAAACAGAGCACACACGTTTTTTTGTGGGTTATAGAAATAACAAATGTTCCACACAGCCCGTAGGTAAAAACACTTTTGGAGGATTGCCTAAGCAAATAGCTAAATACCTCAAATTACCCGATTCAACTTCTTATACGGGCCACTGCTTTCGGGGCTCATCAACATCTTTACTGGCCGATACAGGTGCGGATATTAGCGTTATAAAACGTCATGGTGGATGGAAATCCAGTAATGTCGCAGAGGGATATGTTGTAAATTCATTAGCTAATAAGAAGATGATTGCAGAGAACATTCTTATAGGAAAAGATTCGGAAAAGGAAAACCAACCGTCAACTTTCAGCAGGTCAAATCAAATAGATATTGGTATTTCAAATAATAAAATTCATCAATTAACATCTTTGTTTAGTATTAGTGGTGGTTCTAATATTAATGTAAATATTAATATTAAATAAATAAGACGAAATATTCATAACTTGAGTTGGCTATGCTTTTTTTACCTAGGGAGAAAAAGACTCACTTTACTCCCTCAAATGAGGGAGTAAAATTGATCATTATATACGAGTCGTGCGAAAATATATTTATTTAAATTTATTATCAATTGTAATTATTTAATTTAAAAAAAAAAAAAGAATATTAATTCCTATATTAAATCAGGCAGCGCTGTTCCCTCTATACAGTGTGTTCATGAAAACAGTTTACAATAGCTAACTTTTTTATTTTTAAAGATGAGAATTCGGTTAAATTAGTACAGTTGTAGTATTTTATCTTCCTGATTTAGCTATGCATTCGAAAAAATAATAAGTGGGCTGTTTGTGGAGCTGAAATATGATACCTCAATCGTGTAACTTTCCGAGGAGGGCATGTGTGGGTGGCAGCGAAGAGTGCACCACCATTCAAAGACATGTGTTCAACCACTGAGCGTTACTAGCGCCTTTTTAAGGGTTTTGTTTAGTTTGTGTTTGAATTTGTTTTATTATTTATTTTAAACGAAAAAAATTGTTGAAAACTATCATACAAATATAAAAAAAATATAGAAGTGAGCCTGATTTCGTTTACACCCGGTATAAGTAAGTTGGGTTAAATCAATAAATCGACCCTATTTTGTGTCTAGTATTAGTGGTTCCTTTTATATCCCACACATTTTAGGACAGGCTGTATAACTTACTTATTTAAAATTTCAGAAATTTTAAAACTACAAACAACTGACAATTCGATCAAAAGAGAGTGTTTGGAATTGATTGAAAAATATGGAGGTTTTAACAACACGAGAAATAAACTATCAAGTCTTCGTGAACAAATCTCTGACGAAATAGAGAAGTTAGGAGGACTTCTAATAAAAGATATATGGATGGAATTCTTAGATTTTCAAATGTAAATCTTTAAGTTTAAATTTATTAAAATAGTAGTTCTAGTTCTATGTAGTTATAGGGTTATAAAGGTATGTACGGTGGAAGAACCTTAGAGGAGTAAATTAAATAGTAAATTCAATAAATTAATTATTAATTTATAAAAAATAAGTAAAATACAACTAGTAAATGAGAATGGTAAATTGTATCATACACCATAAAATTGAAGATTTTTTCCACTTATCGTATGACTAACGTTCAATCCTATAAAAGTTCACTAATCGCCGTTTTACGAAACAGAGAAGTAAAAATTAATTCTTTATTAAATTTATTCGGCGACCAATCAGAGTACTCTCACGTTGTCATGTGCTTTTCTGTAACTTTGACGTTTCTTTTGACAATTTAGGCATTCTCGCGATTTTGAAATTATTCGTTACAAAATAAAGTAAAAATTTTTTAATACATTTTAAAATAGACAATAATTGTGTAGATATAGTTTCAAAGTACTTATTTTGTATTATAAGAAAAGTTTTATTTATAGGTTATGTTACCTACCTAGTTAATTCTTTATTAAATTTATTTGGATCCTATAAACGTAACATTAAACTAAAAGTTCGAGTATTTGTTAATTTATGGTTAATTTGCATTCAGCTATCACGTGATTGTCATCGATCAATGAGAGCACATCCACGTTGTCACGTGTTTTGCTAATAGCTTTGACGTTTCGCTTTGACATACTTACGCATACTCGCGATTTTGGAATTATTTATTACAAAATAAAATTAAAATTTTTTTTTATACAATTTAAAATGGATAATAAGCGTGTAGATATAGTTTTATAGTAATTATTTTTTATTACAAGAAAAGGTTTGAATATTTTTATTTAAAAAAAAATTTTTTCTGCAACCGTTTTAAATGACGTGTGTTTTAATTAGTGCTGTTGATTCGAATCGGTTAACTGGTTAACCAGTTAATTTTTGCTTGGTTAACCGGTTAATTTTTTTCTTGTTTAACCAAAAATGGTTAACCGAATCATTTTAACCACATTTGGTTAATCGAACCATTTTAACCAGCGTTGGTTAAACGATTCATTTTAACCACCTTTGGTTAACCCATTAGCGCCCAGTGTACCCACGCGAGTACAGCTAAAAGACATGACTTTACTGATAACTGCTGATAAGATATTAAATTACTGGCGCTGCTGAAATGTTAAACAAAGGTTCGTCTTACACATTAGGTATTAATTTTTTATATATATTTAGCTCTGTTCAGGAAACAAAGTTTTATAGTTGTGGTTGTACGTCCAATTTGCAAGATATTTCTGGTAAGTTCGATTTGTAATTAGTAATCACAAAATTTCTTAGTTATAATTTTTTTTTTTTTAATATGTTTTATATAAGACATAATATCAATAATTCTGACTTATTGTCGTATCAAAATTTTGCAACGTTTTTCCTGTATGTTGATATAAACTTCACTGTACCCGTGCGAGTACAACGGGTTTTAACGTATACAAATTCACATAAATATAATATCTTATAGATTTTGAACATCTATACAATGCATTTTCCGGAAATTCGTCCATCTACGTTCTATGGCGAAAAGTTTGAAACGCTATCAAAGGCAATTGATAACATCGGAGATGCAAGCGTAAACAAAAATTTAGGCATTGGTTTTGTTATTTTTCTAGTTACGAACTTTTAGATTCTCTTCGTCAGAATAGTTTTAGAGCCACGGGAACGGTACGTGAAAATCGCATAAAGAAGTGCCCTCTTGTACCCTCTACCGAAATGAAAAAAAGAGATCGTGGACATTACGATAAAACAAGTTCGATTTTGTTTGTGCGGTGGAATGACAATAGTTCTGTTACTATGGTAACTAATTATGATTCAGTAGAACCTCTTGGGAGAGTGAAACGCTGGTGTGGTAAAAAAAAGAAAAATTATCTGTCGCTCAACCTCTGCTTTTTAAAAATTATAATTTGTCAATGGGGGGGGGGAGGACTTACTTGATCGGGCGACGAATAATTGTAGAATTAGTATTCATGGGAAGAAATTGTGGTGGGTGCTTTTCACCCATATGATGAACGTAACAGTTGTAAATGCTTGGAGACTTCATGACCTAAGCACAAAAGATGACGAAATGGACCTGTTGTTGTTCCAGAGAAACATTGTTCGCGATTACCTAAGGTCCTACAATAAAGCTATTCAACGAAGATCGATATCAAACCATCCGGCTCGTTACCAAGAAGCATTTTAGAAGATCCTGTGGGGCATTTTCCCAAAAGGATCGACAACCCAAAAAGATGTCGTCAATGCCACATGAGAGTCAGATGGATTTGTGAAAAATGCATGGTGGCGCTTTGTATTGAACGAGAATGTTTTAAACTATTTCATTCCGGAAATTAAAACGTCTTTATTTTTATTTTGATAAATATTTCTATTTGTTTTGATAAAATAATTTAATATTAGGTATCTAATTATGTTGCATTGGCAAAAAAACTGTTTATTTAAAATTTTTAATAATTATTATACGAAAATTCAAACAAATAAAAAAATTTCAATTTTATACGTTTTGTACCCTCATTAGCCCAGTGTACTCGCTTGGGTACAGGTCTTTTTTTCAAAAACCATAAACAAAACAAAAATTTTTTTTGGTTCTAATTAACTTTAGTCTTGTTTATAGACAATTTGTATAGATTTTACAAATTTTCAATGGCTAGATTGTCGGTGGGCGCTAATGGGTTAAACGATTCATTTTGAGTTTTGCTACGCTTGGTTGATTTGATTCATTTTAGCATTTTAGGCATCTGTTAGTAATTTGATTAACTCTTTTATATAAATCGTTATTTTGTACCTAATAGCTTATCAGAAATTTCTGGAACTTAAAATTTTGAAAAAAAAATTTATCAATTAGAAATTTATGTACATAAAATTCAACAAAATGAAAAGGCCCATAGATTGATTTTAAAACAAGTAATTTAAAAATCATTTAGATAAGCTACCTGCCATAGTTGACAGTTACAATGTTTTATAAAAACTTATACTTAATTTACTTGAATACAAAGGGGTAGTTGCTAGGTAGATAAAAGGTGGTTAAAACGTAAAAACCCACATCTGGTTTCCAAAATTTACATGAACAAAAAGTACAGCAATTTATGTACTTTAACAGGCAATAATTTTATCTTTTTCAAAAAAAAGTTGTTGGAATTTACAATGGAATAAAATTTTTGCAACTTTGACAATAACAAAAGCTTCAGTTCTAAATACAATTGAGACGATCAAAAATCCCTTTACAGTAAAAGCATGGTGTAAATACCTATATAAAATTTTGCAATCACTGTTGGTTAAAGACGATTAACTTTCGTTAAAATGAATCGTTTTAACCAAAAATGAATAAATCGATTTTAATCAATAGTTAAAATGAATCGTTTTTAACCAATGGTTAAAATGAATCATTTTTAACCAGTGCTGGTTAAAATAATTCGGTTAACCGGAATCGAGATATTTAACCAAAAATGAATCACCTGGTTACTTAGTTAATTTTTTTTAACCGGTTAACCAGTTAATCAAGACAAAATCGCCAGCACTAAGTGGTACCCAAATAGCTTATTTGCAAAAGGTGGACTTGTATAAGATCGCCCCGATTTCTCTGTTATAAAATCCAGGTCTAGGTTAAGCTTTAAGAGTCTTCTACACCTTTAAACTCAATGTTAAGTTTGTATGTTACGCGCGCCATTGTAGCTAAAAAGTTTTAGAACTTTTTTGAGATTTTTTGGTATCACTCGAAAATATGAACCTTTATCTACGATCGAACCGGACAGTTTTTCGATTAATGTCCCCGATAATGTACAATCAATGATTGCAAATTACATGTTTTGCTAGTTTTTACACTTTTTTTTCTATGTGCATTATCTCTGTTCATATTTACAATTTTAAAAAAGTGTCCGGTTCGATTGTAGATATATTAATAACAAATACGTAAAAAAAATTTTAACTCAAAATTACGTAAAATAAAGGCCCTAGAGTGGCGCGCGCAAAATGCATTTTCTCATCTGTACAATATCGCCGCCTAGCAGTAAGAATTTAAAGTTATCATTATCAAGCAATTATACTATCGCTGAAATTTAATATTCTTCGTACACTGTTAAAATGCAACATGTATTTTTTGTGTCTTAAAATATGATAAATATAAATAATTTTTTCGAAGAAATGTGTCTTGATAAGATGACGAGTAGTTCATTATGTTATTCTTATTATGTATACCTTTACCTTGACTATTTGATAAAATAATCTTTACTTTTTATCGAAAAAAAATCTACTTTTGTATCAAGGGCGTAAAATTATAGATTTTGACCCGAAATTGTGAGTCACGTATACGTATAAAAGTCCCCACCTCTTCGAGGGGTGCAACACCCCCAAAATTGGGTTTGAATTTCTAAAATTACACTTATTATCATATTTTTGCAATTATCTCGAAAACTAGATAATAAACGAAAAATTATAAAGAGTCAAAAATTGAAGAAGAGAAAATTATACGAAAAAAATCTCATGCAATTTTTCAAAATATTCATTAGTTTTCGAGAAAACAGTTATTGAAAGTTGACCTATTTTTGGCGTAATGCAGTACCCATGGGTTGCGCGATAAAAGTGATACTGAGCGGTCCATTTTTACATTATTGGAAATAACTCGTTACCTATTACATTTATAGAAAAAACAAAAAATATTTGGTTGAAGAGGACATTTTCATCTTTAAATTATATGCATAATATTTTGATATTCAGTAATCTATCATAGAGAAAAAAATTAAGGAATGAAAAATAACCTAATTTTTCTAAAAATTTAAACAATTCTCAAATGTAATTGAGGAAATAAAAAATCCATACAGGATTACTATCTTCATGATGTATACTTTAATGTCCTAATAAGCAAAATTCTTTTCGAGTTTTATTTTAAAAGAAAATCGGTCTTTAAAATTCCTAATTTAAAGTTTGTTAGGATTTTTTCAATATCTTTAAGTGACAATGCGCAGATACCTAAACTCTAAACTGGTATTTATCCCCACCAATGCAGTAGTCAACGTATTTAAATTATTAAAGGGGCGTGGCCAAACCTGCGCGAACTTACCTCAAGTTAAATTTTTTTTACTGTACTGTACTCTTAAAAACTAAAAGTATTTAAAGTTCTCACCAAATAATGTTCAACAATATCGAAGAAGATCGAAATATACAGATTTGCCTTTCCTAGTTTACTGCGTTTATGAACCTGGAACAAAATCACCTAAGGACTTATAGTTCTTATTGTACTTAAAGTCCCCACCCCTCCGAGGACGGGAGATATATATATATCTGTAGGGTTTTAAAGCTGCCGCCGCCTTCCTTCTCTCAACCAATTTCTCCATTCTTCTATATTCCTCCATTCTCCTTCGGCTAGTCCTCTTTTCTCCATGGCTTCCTGCACTTCATTCGTCCATGACTTTCTGGGTCTGCCTCTTTTTTTCTTTCTTATTGGACTCCACTCGCTTATTTTGTGGATTCATCTGCTTGATCTTCTTACTTGTTCATACCAGATTAGTCGTTTTTCCTCTATATGGTCCAGCGCTCTCTTCTCCACTTCCATTCTTCTCAAAATCTCCTTATTCCTAACGCGGTCTAAGGGCTATTTGACATGAACTAAGTATTTTACTAACTGTTAGTAACTGAATCAACTCAAGGAGCAAAAGCACGGGAATCTAAGCTTTAACGCCGTTATTAGAAATTTTGACGCATGACCGTGGACGACGTTAAACCTTAGATTCCCGTGCTTTTGCTCCTTGAGTTGATTCAGTTACTAACAGTTAGTACCTACGATACTTTTAGTTCATGTCAAATAGCCCTAATCTTGTTAGTCCACTGTACCTTCTCCAGAACTGCATCTCGGTAGCATACTTTACTTTTTTTTTGTTAATGATCCATTTTTCAGCTCCGTATGTCATAATGCTACATATCATGGTGTTATATATCTTCTTTTTTGTATTTTTTGTTATGTGCCTGTCCCAGAGAAATGAGTTTAGTTGGTTTATGCATCTTCGTGTTTGACCTAGTCTACTTTTAATTTCTTCTTCCGTTGTTGCGTCGCTTGATACTATACGAACCCCAGGTACTTAAATTTGTTACATCCTTTTATTTGTGTGTTCCTCGATTTCAAGATCAGTGACTATTTCTATTTCTAGTTCTTCTTTTAGTTTCAAGTCATGTAGCTCCGGTCCTCTTCATCCTGTGCTAGCACTATACCTGGTCGTCGGCGAAACTGAGGGTGTACAGGTGTTCGTCTTTTACGGGTATTCCTATGCCTTCACACTCATTCGCAAATGAGTTTCTTTTCGTATAATTTTCTCCTCTTCAATTTTTGTGTCTTTATAATTTTTTTTATTATCTAGTTTTCGAGATAATTGCAAAAATATGATAAAAAGTGTAATTTTAGAAATTCAAACCCAATTTTGGGGGTGTTGCACCCCTCGGAGAGGTGAAGACTTTTATGCGTATACGTGACTCACAATTTCGGGTCAAAATCTATAAAAGGTAAAAATTATTTTATCAAATAGTCAAAGCTACAAGTAGGTACTACACAATAGTAAAGGTTTCAGCTTTGTGCGAATTAGTCCTGGGTGTAATGCTAAATGCACTAGTAGTAATCTAATTCTTGCTTAGTTATAGAGGAAAAACCATACAATGAAACAACCACTTGACCGCCATTTTTAATTAAAACATTTTCATTCAGATGAGGCTTAAGATATCTTATCTTATAGCTAAATAAAAATACGTCCAAAATAATCCTCTTATTTATGGCTAGCTTGATAAGATTTTACTTAAACGCTTACTTTTCAAAATCAGTTCAGTATCTAGTTTTTGCTCATTCGGAGTCAAGATTTCAAAAATGAAAATTTCAGAGTTAGTACATACTACATTAATCCTATGAATATCTATTATTTCACACTACGGTTAACAAAACGCTTCTGGTTAAATCGGAAATTATTAACGTTTTTAGAAACACCCTGTATATTTTTTAATATTTTGAAAGCTTGTAAAAGTAGCTATTGACGACACCAAACACTTTATACTTTGGTTTCCTGTTTAATCAAAAATTGGACTAATTTTCTTATTTTAAATTCTTACGTTTTTAAAAATACGTAGGAAAAAGTCCTGTTATGACCGCATTATGTTTTTTTTTAAAGTAGATGAAATCTACGAAAAAGAAAAATAGAAAAGTAACATACTGAAAAAATTTAAATATCAAAATTTTAACTAACACAAATCCTAAAAATACAAAACTTATACAAAACTCCAATAAAAATCAGTTTTTATTTATTCGTTCTTGCTATTTGCATTTTTCATATCATCTTCATAAGACTTCAATGTATTATATTCCTTACTAGGAATTATTTTAATTTACTATAATAACCACGCTTGTTTGTTTATCTTTTAAGCAGTGCTAAATAAATATAATATCAAACAATTCAACTTTGAATCTAGATGCATTAATATAACAGTGTATTTTATCAATGTTTGGAGGTATCAAGTTAGTATTTTCTATCACACTCTTTTACTAAGTGCTCTGTCTACGTTTTCTTCTCACGGGGGTATAGAAGACTCTTAAGTTTAGACTACGGTCTTTGAACCACAAGCTCAAAAATTAAAAAAAAAATGTATGTTATGTAACACCCACTGTTAGACAACTATGTAATTTTCATCAAAATCTAACTCGTAGTTTTTGGATATCATAAAGAAAACGGTAACAAAAGAGTTTTTTTGTAATTTATTCCCAAAGTAAACGACAGAATTGCTTCAATTTATTTCCAAAGAAGATCCACAGCTAACTGAACAAGAAACGACAAATCCACTGGAAAAAGAAGTTCGTTTTCCAGTGCGCAGGTTCGCTGGGAAAGTAACTCGTAGTAGCTCGGTTACAACCGTTGATAAAACAAGCGAGCCGAAGCGGGTTTGTCTTGTTGTCACAGTGGTAAAAACTGTAGTTGGTCATTTTCGAATGTCGACTAAACGTCGTTATTTGTGCGCTGTGAAAACAGATCTAACGAGAAATAAGGAACGAATTATTTTTTTAGATAATTTTATAAAAATTATATAATTTTTGCTTTTTTATCAACGTCTTAAAAATACTAATGAAAATTTTAAATGAATTAGAAAAAGAAATTGCAATGCAAAATTAATTATTTAAAAATCACCGAGCTTTACTTTTTTTAAATTGTCGCGCCTAAGCACCCTGACAAAATGGCGATGTGGCGAAGGTCACCAGAAATGGACTACTTAACATCAAAGGCGCCGACCGCCAGTGTCTTTTCTTGTTCAGTTAGCTGTGGATCTTCTTTGTTATTTCTACAAAATGTAACCGAGTTTTTATCAATACTGTTATTTTTTTAAATTTTGGAACTTGCGGTTTTCTTAATACGGCCGAAAAAGTTATAAAAATGCACACAAATTGATTATTCTTTTATTCTTTCGACTTTAATACAGATTAACGTAGAAAATGGTGGGCATGGGCTTATAGTAGAGCATTATACACAAAAACGGGACCAATTATTTGAATTTTCAAAAAAAAATTTAATTTACGAAAGCTAAATGTTGAAAATTATACGTATTGACAGTTCTGTCATCAGCGCAATCATAATAAAATAAGTATAAATTTTGTGGATGATATGATATTTATGGACGCTATGCAGTATTAAGCACGCTTGAATTTAAACCTAATTTTATAGAAACACATTGACACTCTTTTCGACATCTTTAATTTCGCAAAATACAAAAACAAAAAATCTAGGAGCCCAAAAACTCAACTCAAGACAATAGATGGCGCTAGGAAATCGGAATCCTAAAATTTGCGTAGAAACGTATGAAGTTGCACGTATTATTAAGTTCGCCGTCTGCGTTGATCTGTCGTAGTTGACACTCTTACCTTGGGTTGCAGAAAGCTTTTAACGGCTTGTTACAATTGATGAGAGTTTTGAATGTGACTCTAGCCACTACATTTTGACACCTGAAACGTCACATTCAAAACTATAATTAACTGTAACAAGCCGTTAAAAGTTTTCTGCAACCCAACCTTAGAATATAGAAAGACAGAAAGGAGCCTTGACAACCGTTGCCTATAAGAGAAAATGCGACGGAAATAACATTTTGGAAAACATAGGATGACTCATTTATTGCGTCGACTTTACATTATCATTGGTTTTCATAATCTTTCCTTATAAGTGGGAGTACAAGCAACCATTTCTATTGGAGAAATAGACCGGAAATCACTATATTTAGACAACCTTTGCATTCACATACGATTACCTGGCATGCTCTTTCCTGGTGGAGTAACGGCTATTTATTCAAAGTTGACACTACTATAAAAGTCATACCAATCGTTCAAAATCATGCGATGACATGCTGTGAAAATAAGGTACAGGTCGCGCGTTCTTAGTTGGCGAGAGTTGAAACAGCGCAGCTAACGCGCCTTTTCAATTTCTTTGAATATTTTCAGTGGCGTAGTGGTGTAGGTATCTAAATAATTTTTAAGTAAATAATAAATGTATTTTGAGGCAAATTGAAATATTTTTTACAAAGGCACTTCCAAGAAAGATTGTTGATTAGAAAATACAATAAAAGCTAGGATTAAAATACCGTTACTTCTCAAAGAAAAGAGAGATATTATTGTTTATAAATTCTGGTTATTCAATTATTATTTAAATGTAGGTAAATAAATACCTGGAATAAAATTTAATGTGGATTTTTAGGAATTAGGGTAGGTAATATGCACCCTTATTTTAAAAATTTGTTTGCCTTTAATTTAGTTTCACTTAAATTGTTAAAGCATAAGCTTTACTTTTACTGGTCTTATTTTTGTGTACTATTTATAATACAATAAATATATGAAAATGACATCTACCTACATTAAGTTGCAAATAAAGTTCTTCACAGTCAAACGCGTGAAGTAGTGTTTAAAGTTTTAAAACATTTTCAAACTGATGATAGATATAATAGTAATTTGAAAGAAGTAAAAGCCATCGTTTAAACAGTAACTGGTGTATCAGTGAGGACCTTAGAACGGAACATACAAGAAGGGAATAATCCACAGGAAGATGAAAATAAACCTCTTATTAATAGTCCCAACAAAAAACGTTCGCGGAAGTGTACAGTGACTGAGTTACAAGATTTTGAAAAAACGGATTTGCGAAATGTTATATATAATTTTAAAACAAATTTATGTGTAGAAATTTAATTAAGGACTTTTAAGTTTTTATTCAACTTTTTTGAAATTCAAAAAATTATAGAACTTAACATTCTGTCCTAGCTTTTAATAGGTAAAACCTTCTACCTACTTATTAATTTTATTTTTATATACTTAAAAAAATAATTATTAAATACATTAATTTAATTTATGAGACAAATTTTTTTTTGTATTTTTATAAGTAGCTACGCCACTGAACCGTAAATCTGTAGTGTTAAATTTTCCGAACAGTTACGGATATAATACTCGGCTTGCGCAGGACCTTGCCATGTAAGAACGCGCGGCCTGTAGATGGCAAAAGGTGTAAGGATTACAATACTCTAAACTAACAGGTAATATAGAAAAAAAATAAATAAATGGTTTTTATGGCTTTGATTCCATAAGTACTTTAACAATAGCCCTAGTTTTCAAAGAAGGCCGCAACAAAGCTATTGACAAATAGTATTGTAATAAAAACAGACAGGTTTTAAAATTTAAAACAGGATAGTATTGACATATTTTTGAGTCGAAATATATTTGTCATAAATATGAAATTTATTGTTGTATTTAAAATTTTTTCTTAAAACAACCCTGTTTTTCAACCCTTAGGCAGTTTCAAAATAGCAGGTATAAGATGCTCTGTCCTTTAAAGATTGTAAACCCGTCTTTGTGTTGATATTACGTTAATCACCACTAAAGCCATAAAAATATTTTATATATATTCGAACTTTACCTTCAAATAATTTAACGTAATTTAATAAGCAAAGCGAATAGTAACCTATAGTTCAAAACGAACTAGTAGTTCGTTTAAAGAAAATGACATACCTAGTTCGTGTTATTCGTGATTGGTTTTTATGAAACACAACGACAAAGCGCAAAGAATGGGCTATATTCTATTTAGTATTTGCTATAGGAGCTATTCGTTCAACAATATCAATTTCAAAACGAGCGAAGCGAAGAATAACACAAAGTACCTATTATTTCAAAATTTACTAGTTCGTTTTCCTATGAAATCGGACTAAGCGAAGCGAATAAGTTCAAAACGAACTAGTTCGTTTAGGGAAAGTGGCATAGTTCATCAAGTTCAGTACAAGTGAATAGTTCATTTGAACTATTTAGTCACGAACTACCCATCTCTACTTTACAAGTTCAAATTGAGACTAAACACTATCAAATTGGGATTAAACAATATCAAATTGGGAATAAACAATTCCAAATTGGGATTTAACAATTTCAAATTGAGACTCAATAAGTCAAATGTCAATTCGTTTTTTTCCCAATTTGAAATTGATAAGTCTCAATTTGAAATTGTTTAGTCTCAATAAGAAGTTCTGGGTCATTCGCCAGTTTTATTTATGAGGCCCCTTAATTTCGTTAAAAATTAAAAAACAAGTAAAATTTTTAACGTCGTCCCAGAATTTTATATTTAACGAAGGCGAGGGTCGTATTTACCTCCGTCCCTCCCCCCTTTGCGGGGACTGGCGGGAGAGTAGTTACGCCACTGCCAAGTTTTGACTTTTGAATAAATTTAGTCTAAACTAGACATAAACGAGCGAAGAGCTACAACGCCTACAGAGTTACAATAATTTGAAAAAACTATTTTCTTAAGGCTCCAGCGGCACCGAGAAATGATGGAGTACATTAAAAATTTTAATACCATTAACTTTAGGAAAGAAAAAAAAGGAAAACTTTTCACTATTACTTTTGAAAATAAAAATATTTTTTTCTCATCACCAACTAAGTTCCACTCTATTCTACACCCCTTTTAGAGAACCATGGGGCTTAACGTGAGCAGCTGCCGGTAGCCAGACGTTGCGCTCTGTGTTCTACAGGTCAAATACAACGTCTCCACAAAATAATACGCTTGTTGAAATTCCATAAGTGAAAACGTTGCTAGCTTTCCATAATCCGTTTGTGTTTATTAATTTATTCTTACCTATACATATCCTTGGACCTTCACCAAATGGCATAAAAGCGTAAGCTGGGATTCGCTTTCTATTTTCTGTTGAGAATCTGTCTGGATCAAACTTTTCGGGTTCAGGATAAAATTCTGGATCATGGTGAATTCCAAGCATAGAAAAAATCACAATTGTATTAGTAGGAAGCTCAATATTGGTATCAGGAATGGTGTATTTTTTTAGAGATTTTCTTAGACTGAAGTTGAATGGCGGATATTTTCTTAGAGTTTCTAAAAATAAATAAATTAATAGTAAATTATTCAACAAGCGAGTAATAACTAATAAGCATTACCCGCTAGTAGCATTAGTGATGAACGTCTCGTCTGAGTCTCGTCTCGAGTCAGCGATTTTAACTTCGGAATAATAGTAGAACGGGTAAATTGATGCATGGTCTTTTTGAAAGTTTATTCTATAAAAATCTAAAATGTTTAATATTTTTTATTGGCCGCTTCATTGAAAAAATTGAGGTCGAATATTTATAAGTTCGATTTTTCGAAACATATCGGGAAATATTGATCGTATAATAAAAAAGTTGAACTATTTTTGAAAGAAGATGATATTTAGAGAAGAAAAGGTCTTATGACTTTTTTTCGTAGGATAAACAGTTTTCGTAGAAAACGGAATGAAGCTGTGCTCTGATTTTGGGAATCAACTCGTGCGCGTGAAGCTTCACTATTTAGAAATGTTATAATATAATTCTTCTTCGTAAAAAGTCTCAAAGCTCTCTCAAAAGTGAACATAGGAACAAAATTAAAAATTCATCTTAACCTTCCGATGGCACACTGGGGTATATAGTTTCTCACACAAACTTTATTTCATTGCCAATTAATAATTGCTGCGTTTGGAAACTTCTTGTAAATTTAAGTTACATCAACTACATTAAATTGATATAGATAAATTAATGTATAAATATCTCATCAGCAGTGTGGCTACAATCAGTTAAAGTCGAGCTGAGAATTTTTTACCCCAGTGTGCCGTCTGCGTATAGAAATATTTTACATTGGTGGCTTATGGGCCAAAAAAATATTTTTGAATTTTTGTCTAAAATGAGTTTTAGCAATTTTAGGATAATATATGAAAAAGATTTGATGAAATAATTTTTCTTTTTTTAAGTTCGGTTTTGCTACAATATCGATATTTAAATGTACTGATTTTTTCGATACATTATATACCAATTTTCTGAAATTCTCAATTATCTGACTGCCCGATGGATTTTAATTTAATGTTTTCCAGTTTTCGCATTGTGAAATAGCCATGTTAGAAAACGGCAATAAAAGTGGGGTTGTTTTATACCCCAGTGTCCGTGTTACTAAAAATACTAAAAATGTTATTTTTACAGCGGAACAACATCTTTAAACTCATTACAGCATTAAGGAGTAATATCTACAAATGATGAATTAGTGAATCTGAAAGCTTACGCTTTCTTCTTTAAGATGCATTTTTAATTTTCTTCGTATATTCATTTTTGAGGGAGCTCTGAGACTTTTTACGAAGAAGCGTTTATGAAATTTCTAAATATTGAAGCTTCACGCGCACGAGTTGATTCCCAAAATCAGAGCGCATTTACATTCCGTTTTCTACTAAAACTATTTATCCTACGCAAAAAAGTCATAAAACCTTTTCTTCTCTAAATATCTTCTTCTTTAAAAAATAATTAAACTTTTTTTTTATACGATCAATATTTCCCGAGATGTTTAGAAAAATCGAACTTATAAATCTTCGACCTCAATTTTTTCAATAAAGGGGCCAATAAAAAATACTAAACATTTTTGATTTTTAAAGAATAGGCTTTCAAAAAAACCATGCACCAATGTTTACCTGTTCTACTATTTTTCCGAGCTTGTAGTGTGTTTTCGTCTGTAGAAACTGAACTAATAAAATAAAATAAAATAAAAGTAACTCGTACTGCCCTCTATACTTAACACTCACCATCAATAACTTGATCCATATATTTCATATCCATATGCGAGCTCGTAAGTGATTTTTCCATCGTTCGCTTTTAGAACTTGATGAATTTCATCTCTCAATTTCTTTTGAATATCTTCATTTTGTGAAACTTCAAGTAAGCAATGCGTTATCGTAATTGAAGATGTATCGAATCCAGCAGCAAAAAATACAATCGCTTGTGCAGTAATTTCTTCATAATTAAAATCATCGCAATTTGTTTTATCCGTTCCGGTATTTTCATCTTTTTTAAATAATTCCATCAATAACTGCATCATATCATTTCTTTTCACATTGTTTTTAACTCGATATTGAATTACTTCTTTAACGATCTTACTAAAAAAAATCTCCAGACTTTTGCGTAATTAATGTAACTCCTAATTTCAAAGCCAAATTTGGAAAAGCAAGTGCTAAGAACAGTATACGTCGTATATTAGTGTGACGTCAAATTCCCAAGGGCAAAGTTTGGGTTCTAAATAAACCGAGCTCCCATAAGATTTAACATGGGGCGAAACTTTGAAGTGGTTTCATAAATTAATTAGAGTGAAATAAGGAATTTGAGGTAAGTAAACGTTAAATACATATAAAAATCTTTCCATCTTCGTCAAAAAATTTATTCGAAATGCTCAATATTTGTATAAATAAATTAATATAAAAAGTTAACCTAAAAGATGTTTTGACGTTTAAGACGTCACTTTATATTTAAAATATTTTAATTACGAAATTTATACATAAATATTGGGGAGATTTTAATTATTATTGTACAGGAAGCCGATGTACACCCATTTAAAATTACCGCCACCCTAGGATTCCCACCACTTGGACTTGTTGTACCCTTAGAATGGGGTTGGAGATGGAGAGCATGTTATTTAAGGGAAAGAAAACTACTCGCTTCGTCTTTTATGCTTTATTGCTATCAGTTCGTTTATTTATATCGATTATTGCTATTTATTGTTATTCCGACAGAATGTGAAATTGTTCGATCGTACATCGACTTGGGAAAGTAATTTAGAAGTAGCTACTTAAAGAATTTTATCTTGACCATTATATTAATTTCGTAACGGGCAATTTGTAATTTATTTATAATATTATTTTAAAAATTGTAGGAATGCAAACAATGTTCAATAAAGATACGTAGAATTTAGTGTACTGTTATTAAAGTTTCGGTTGGTTTTTCGCTAACCTCTTGGTGAGACATTTTAAAAAATAATTAACAAATTTTTCCGTCGATCGATCGTTAATGCATGTCATTAAGCAATAAGAAATTGATCATTAATAACCCCTATTAATAATCAATTTTCTATTAATGATCAATTATGGTATAGGCAACCAAATCACACCAAAATTGCATTAAAATTGTGACATTAGTTGTCATTTTTGTTTTAAATGGTACCTTTGATTGTAGAATATTTTTGATAACTTGCATTTTTGTCATAAAATAAAATTAGATTTTCTCAAATTTAATGAAAAGCGATCGACGGAAAAATTTAGTAATCAACTCGTGTGTTAATTGCCGATTAATAATCTCAACAATTAAAGCGCTCGCTACTCTCGCGCTTTAAAATGTCTCGATTATTAATCGGCCTTATTAACACCCTAGTTGATTAAATAACTATTAATTAAACACTTACTTTTTTGTTTCATAATATTGTTATACCTACAACATCATCTAAGCACCACTCTAACTATCTTCTTCCTAAGGGGTAACCCTTAAGAGTGTTATTTAGTGAAAAAAAATTTCGATTTCATGTAGGATGAGTTGCCTAACCATTATTTCTTTTAAACTGACAATTCTACCTGCCTTTTTGCTTACTGTCCCAAGCTCAGTTAGTTGATAGATTTATGACACCTTATTGAAATTTCAATACAAAGCAAATCCTTCTTACTTTTTTTTTTATGTTTCGGTTCAACCAAGATAACAAATTTCTTGATAGATATAATTAAACTTATGATCTAAAAATTAGAAAAATTATAAAACAGAATACGTCCATATTTTTTAGTTAATTTGAATTATTTATTGATAAATTATTAAATGAAAAAGAATACAAAAATTAATTTTAAATTAAGAGAATAATAAATATGAGAATATAACTACTTCATATATCTGAATTAGGTACAAAATCTTGATCTAAGACATACAAATAAAGTCTTTACTTATTTCTAATTCGTATAGTATTTCCATAGCGAATTTTTCGAAGCATAATATGTAAAGCTTTAGAAATTAAATTAAAAAACCACCCGTATCTATTCTTCTGATTCTAAAGGTATCTCTAAATTTACTAGAAAGTCTAAAAATTAAGTCCTGAAGTGATTATGAAATTCGTAAAATTGTATTACCATAAGAAAGTTTGAAGGACTGGACTTTATACAGTAAGTAGGTACATTTTCTTTCTAATCTTTTTACAATAACTTAAATTTGCACATAAACTACCTGCTCATAATTATACTGTTACTTTCTTTACACCCTTACAAACTAAGGGTATCGGCCGGGACGTAATTAGGTAATTTCTGGAAAAAGCCAAGAGTATTGCCATCGTATTGGTACCCAAAATAAGTAAAGACATTCGGTACAGCACCGAATTATATTGATAAAAAGTATTTATTTTTAAATTTTAAAAATAAGAATTAAGAATTAAAATTAAGAATTAAAACAAAATCCGGTATAACAAAACATAAATCCATGCTTCGATTGCGACTAATTTTATTTCTTTATTTGTGTTTATTACAAAAATAACTGAGTAAACAATGATATTAATGTACTTCATAATTTAGGAAATAAAAACTTTAAAAACTTATTAAAGGTGTTTAAATTTCAAAATCTCGGGTTGTAATCGAAGCATGGATTTATGTTTTGTTATACCGGCTTTTGTTTTTATTCAGCAGCTTGATCCTCAATTTTTATCAACAAATTAGCTTATTTGAGTACAAAATTTAAAAATAAATACTCAAGTGATATACATTTTATATATATTGATATACAATAATTTAAAAACAAAAGCAGCTAGGGAACTTTTCTTTTTAGATTATTAGTCGGCATAAAATTCCGCAACTTTGCCCCAATTTAACCGTTTCTCTATCTCTTCAAATAAGCGAGATCCCCATGCTGTCGTTCGAATTTGAATAACCCTGTATATAGATATTTTTGTTTATTTTTTACTTTTAATAAAATAATTAATGATTTCGTCTCTATTTCATGACTTTTGATTCGATTGAAATGGAATCGGATTGAGTTAATACACTTAAAAATTGTAGATGTACGCAGTTCATTTTGAAATCTCATACAAATCGAATGGTTCAGGTCAATTTTTTGAATGTTCGATCCGATTAAAATTTCAAAATGATCTATGTCGACAATTTGAAGTGGATGAGCTCAATCCGATCCCATTTCGATCGAATTTGAAGTTTGTTTCTTTTTGATTCAAATAAAAATAAGCATATTTTATTAATCCTATTTTCTATACATTTTAAAGAAAGGATTTAATAATTTATTATGCATTACCTATGTAACCTTATTATTTTAACGACTTCGATGAACATAAAACAGAGAACCTATTATAAATGAAGGTCCAGCAAAATATTAAAAAAATGGAGTGTGTTTTTTTGCATCCCTATTATTAATTATTATTGGTTCAAAGCTTAAATTAGCAAAAATCTTCATTTCTCTAGTTTTTAAATATATTACAGAAGAGGTTTTTAAAATACTTTTAAAACTTGCCTAAACTAACCCCCTGTTGATTTACAAGTTGGTCATAAATCTCTTCTAGGTAAAGTGAATAATGTGTTGCCTATTCTTCAAAACCAAAATTGAATAGCTAGTACTTTAATTAAAATTGAATTACTCATTAAAAAATGAATTTGATAACTATTTTATTACATTAACTCGTAGTTCTTATTATTGCGGAGGCAAATACAGCGTCTATTTTAAAAAATAAAATCTTCATTTATACATAATTAGTCTTAATAAAAAGATAAAAACAATAAGGTTCAAACAGTCGTAGTTATAAATATTTTTAAAATTCAACGACTGTACGTGCCAAGATCACGATTTTCTGATTTTAACGGTATTTTTAAATTTTTTTCAAGTTTCCAAATAAAGTCCTGAGCTCCGTTTGAAAATCGTAAAATTCCCATAAGAAATAGCATAGGAGATTTTAGCTAAACAACACCCTTAAGGCTTCTCTTGAGTCGTTGCACTACATAGGGAAAAATAATGCAAACGAAATCTCGTTTTACAGTCTCAGTTTGGACTCTGAAGCGACGCTCGAATTTTCTATGCATATGTCTTTATGTTATCTCTGGAGGAGATTCATTGATTTTTTGATAAAATGTATGATAGTGGTTTTATCATTAAAAAACTGTTTTCACTAAATCTCGTTTTAAAGCTAAAGAAAGAGGAATTTTGCGGTTTTCTTTATATAGGGCTGTAGAGAAATTGAATATCTATGGAGGAGATTGCGTAGTTTTTTTTTCATATTTGATAGTTTGTTGTAAATCTTGATATAAATAAATCAATGATAGGCCACCCATTAAACAATCTAGCTGTTAGTTCAAGCATAGGTAAACCCTAGGGGGTTGTTAAAGGTTTAACACCTGTGGTGCGGTTTACAATAGGACCATTGAATTGCCATAAATCCTTTTAAATATTTATTAGTAGTAAGGTAAAATGGTACACCAAATATTTATCACCTATTTTTTTTTCGTACTTTAATTTTTCATTGGTTTCAACACATTTTAGTAATCAAAACATTTAATTCTACGACGTTCAACCCGCTATTGGTCATATTCATGTATCTAAAAGATTTTTATTTACACATAAAATTCTTTAACAATTAAATTTGGTTACTCACATTCATAATTCTAAGGTTTTCATTTCCTATTTTTGTTGGGAAACCAAAAACGAAACCAATGAAAAACTAATGTATGAAAATAATTTTGAAGAATGGTAGATAATGAATAAAAAGAAACAAAAAAGATTTTAATTTTATGGACAAATTTATTCCCTATAATTAATAACAAATACACAAAAATACAATAGAAAAAGCCCCGTCTACAATAACAGAAATCTGTGGAACACCGTCTTTGTCCACATCCCCAGCTTCTATTGCTAATGCGTGCTCTAATTTTCCCGCTTCTGTCATTTCCTCTAAAGCAACTACCTCAGAAGATTTTAAAATATGTCTTTCTGCGGCTACGTACGTATTTGATGACATTGATGGTATATTTAATGCGGAGCATAATTCTGTTAATTGCGAGTAACCGGCGCCAATGGCAACTATTCCACATGCTGCGGCTTTATTAATATTAATATTATCCCGTAGTTTAGGTTCTGTATCGAAAGTACCTTTTAGCCCACACACTTGACACTTATATGTAAAAACACTTTTTAGACCTAATCGTTTTTCGGCAACAATATCTATATCGTAAAAGCTGCAATCTAACCCTTTATGCCTTATTGATTTCATAGAAGAAAATAAGTAGTTTATGTCAACTACTCTGCGACCATGGAGTTGAAAATCAGTTTCTGTTTTTGGTGTTACTGTTTCACTTATGAAAACGTCATCTTCAAAATCACTTGAGCTTGTTTTTTCAATACACGCATTTTCCGAATTGTTGGGATCCTGATGATTGAAAAAAGCAGTTCTAGATCCTTTTCTAATTTTAAAATTTCTTTTCATAATCTGTTTTCGACTTTTTCGTTTTTTAGACGGATTAGGGTGGCTCTTATTAGGTGCGCCCATATTTTATAAATTGATAAATATTATATAAATCGATATAATAGCTTGTATTCTAACTCACGTCACAATTCACTGAGGAAAACGCACTGAACGGCTAAATCGAGAATACTAAACTAAATTTAAAAAAATTTAAGATATTAAATGTTTTTACCTATATTTAGTTGTGACTAATGAGAAACTACGGAGAAAAATGTAAAAGGTACCTACAGTAAATTGATTTATTTAGAATTCTATAGTTGTTAGAAAAAGTAGTTTAGTTATCTTTGAACATAGCACAAAAGGAGTTTTAAAATTATAAGAAGACGGCTATTAGCTACCTAATTAGCAAATCTATTGAACGAAACTACAAGAATTTGTGTTGACTAAAGACCTTTTTTAAATAAATATTACAAAAATGTCAGGTATAATACTTCTACCTATTGTAATATTAAAAATTTCTTTCTAAGTACCTACTCCTACTAATATTATTATGTATACCCACTTCTAAGAATTTTAATTAGTTTTTGAAATTTAATTTATTTTTTGGGATACTTTTATAATAAAAATATAAGTATTATAATCTCGATTATAATATAATATTATTTGAGAGGGGTGTAGATACATATTACTAAATTTACTATTCACAATCTCATTTCTCCATTCTAAATTTATTTTTACTTTTAAAATTTAAATATATCTACAAACTATTTAGCCTGCAGCAACCAAAGGATTAAACACAATGGTTATTGCTTTTGGGTGCAGAGAGCCATAAAATTTTACCTAGAAAATAATCTTTAAGGTTTAAGTTCACACTGCGTTTTTTGAACTACAAGTTCAAAAATTTTGAAAAAAATATATGTTATGTAATACCTACTGTTAAACAACATATGTAATTTTCATTAAACTCCAACCCGCGGTTTTTGGATAACATCAAGAAAACGGTAAAAAAAGCGGTTTTTTGCAATTTATTTCCAAAGTAAAGGACAGAATTTCCTCAATTTATTTCTACAAAATGTAACCGAGTTTCTAGCAATACTGTAATTTTTTGAAAATTTTTGAACTCGTGGTTTTCTTAATACGGCCGAAGAAGTTATAAAAATGCACACAATTTGATTATTCTTTAGAGTTTAATACAGATCAATGCAGAAAATGATGGACGTTGGTCTGTAGTAGCGCATTATGCACAAAAACCGGACCAATTATTTGAATTTTCGAAAAAAAATTAAATTTGCGAAAGATAAATATTCAAATTTATAAGTATTTGACAGAGCTGTCATCAGCGCCGTCACATTAAAATACATATAAATTTTGCGGATGAAATGCACACTACGCATTATTATGCGTTACCATCAGTTACCATGCAACAGTGATACAATGGTTACATCTCGGGTTGCCTAAAAACAGGTGCATCCTCAAAATCGGAATTATGCTCAAGTTGGAAATAAAAATTTACTAGTCAGGAGCCTTAATAAGGGAAGTTAAGGATTCGTATTCATCAGCGGAAGAGAGCGAATAATCATCCAACAAGCATTTTATTTATTCATACTTTAACAAAGACAAATAAATCCAAATAAATAAATTTTTTCTACTCTCATTATGTGAAACTAAGCATTTCGTCATCACTTACTCGTTACGAAAATAGCATTTTCGTTTCTAGTAAGAAAAAGTTTTATTACAAGCGGATGTTGTTTACAACATGAGATGAAACCAGTTTTTTTTGTGGTCGGTTCACATTTTAGTAAAAAGAATTATTTTTTTAAAATGTACTAATTATCGTCGTAGAAAAAATAGCATTTAGGTCTAAGGCTATACAGTTTGTTATATTAATGCATCTCTACTATTTTATTTTTAATTTTTAGTAAGCATTTAATAAATATAAACATTTATAAAAAAAAAACAATGCAATCGTAGAGCCATCAGAAGTCCGCTATTATTGTGTGGATTGTGTGCTTGTGCAACTTACAAACGACAACTTTGCGCTGGCGCTGCTCGATTATTACCGAATGGATAAACTAGGTGCAACATAGAAACACGCGTCCAGGCTTCCATGTAATTAGGCCGTAGGCCTGTTTGGTTAGTATATAACCTTAAAATAAAATAAAAAAAAAATAAAGGAATTATTCGTTTAGGCTCTTACTGGTCTCGTTCTCTTAGTAATTTTATACAGGGTGAGTCGGGAGGATCGCACCAAACGCCAGGGGTGTATCTTACACGTAAATATAAGAGGAAAAAACCCAAAAGCTGTAGTCCGATTTTTATTTGTTTTCAAGATACAGCGTTTTCACAAAATAACTTGCATCCATCGTGCAGTTGTGCTGACACTGCATGCGTATTTTATTGTTTGGGGGAACATCGTCTAACAGTGCTTGTAAATCGTTTTGAAAGAATTCCAAATATTTATCTCCTCTTAGGCGAAGCTATAGACAATATCACATCACACGTTTCCGAAAAACAATGCTGAAAATTTGTTTCGACTTTTATGTGAGGATTTTCGTCGAACCATAAGTGGGAGTTGCGGGTATTGTTAATGTCATCATGGGTGAATGTGGTTTCATCGTTATACAGTATGTTCTTCTAAGTTAATGAAATTAATTTATCAAATATTTTAACTTTTACGACGCTGTAACTCGAATACCAATTAAAATCGGACTACAACTTTTGGGTTTTTTCGTCTCATATTTACGTGTAAAATACACTCCTGGCGTTTGGTGCGATCCTCCCGACTCATCCTGTACATTACAGATTATTTAAGATGTAAATTGTTTTGCTATCTTCAATGTGATGGAAGATATTTTCAAAATTAGCAGTTTTGCTAAGAAAAAATGTAATTTTGACCCTGTTCCCGAACGCCTTTGATCCAGAAAAATCTCTCCCATTATTAGAAACTCTAAATGAAGCGATTCCTGAAAAACAAGTTCTATCCCCAATTTTTTTTCAAAAATTTTTATTTCCACTCTTCTATAAGACCGTGTAGCGTCAACAGCTGACGAGTGTCCACCATGTGTCCACGGTTTTGAATTTTTTCTCAAACATAAGTCATAAAGAGTCACCGTATAAAAAAATTGCAAAAATTGAATAGGCTGTTTTTTGTACACTTCGACTCGAACATTTGACACTAGAACAGTTTGAACAAAAAGGCGTTAAATCAAAGAAGCGATGCATAAAATAAATAGTAGGTACGTTCTTTTAGCTTTAAATAGGCGTGTTTTGCAGAAATATATCTCTTTTAGATCGCTAGTTATAAATTATTGCAATATTCATGTTATGACCCGCTTCGTCAAACGACTTGAACCGAAAGTTTTAATTTTTAATCCATTTATCTTGAGCATTTCTCAAGCGACTTGTACTTTCAATCCGGTTCCAAGCCACGAGATAAGTGGGCTCATAGTTATTGAGTTGAGATACCTTGTAAAACCAACGAAAATAATCCAGTGTATAATCTTACTTTCTTATATTTGTCGAGGATTTCTACACGTTCATCTTCGCCTATATCAATGTCAATAAATTCCATTATTTACACAAAAAGTACTATCTCTGGTTTATTGTATCTGAAGCACTACTAATAATATTTTGAAATTTTGTATTTATATATTTTATTAACAACAGGTAATATAAAAGCATAAATTTTTGTAACCAAATAGTAATTTTATTACAATTTTTGAATAGTTTTACATTTCTAAAGATTTTATCTACTTGCTTTTAAAAAAATTATTATATAAACTAGTTAGTACTTCATTAAATCATTATAATGTGAGGTGACCCTATATTGACGTGTATCGACCGTCATAACAACAACAGACTTACGTAAATTAACTAAAAATTAACGAGGAGAATATAATTCGTTAATTAATTTAAAAATGGATCTCTCACTTTCTTGGAATATTATAATTATGAAATTGTAATTCCTATGTTATTACAAAACAACTTTTTGAACACAAAGGCATACTTACACGTTTTTCTGGATAACCAAAAAATCTTGATTATTATATTTGTGTTGCTTAAAACTTGAATATAATATAAGTACTTAATGCATCTTTATTTAGACATTCGCTATTCAAAATTTACACGTTCAGTACACGAAAAGTTCATTTAAAACTATTAACCCTACAGTAAATACGTGAAAATAATCCCACCAGTGCATATGTTAGGCTTTTAAAGCCCATAGTTTATTAGCTTTTCCCGTCATAGTTTGATAATTTTTTAAAAACTTTTTATGTAGAAAATGATTATTAACATTTAGAAACATAAAATATTTATAAATATTTGTGATCAAGTAACTACAAATTAATAAAAATGGCATTATTACATAGCATGCGCATAATGTGCACTTTTTTTATTTTAGGTATAAAAAGCCACTTTGAATTTTCAAAACTAAATTTTTTTTCGCACAATCAGCACAAACAAAGTTAGAATGTTCCATAGAAATTCAAGTTATACACATTTTATTGTAATTACGACTTTTGTGCCTATTCCAAAAAGAGCAATATTTTCTCTTATTTCCTATCTAATTTCCAATAAGTAACTAAAATAAAAAATTTTAAGGTTTGAATTAATCGGTAATTAATACTCATAAACTAATCATGCACTCTGTTTAAATCTAAAACGTGACAAAAAAAATAAATTTGAATAAAATAAACACTTAATTTCATAATAAACAGACACAAACTCAGCTAAAATAAATCCCGGGAGTGAATATGTTAGGTTTTTCAAGCCTATTTGCTGTTCTATGCGAAATTTAATATACTTGCAATAATTATTTAATTGTTTTTATTATATAATCTTACACTTACAATCAATGTCGAAAGGTATATTAAGTTTCATAAATCTAGTTTAAAAAATATACATGCTACAACAAAAATAAAACGGCATAGGCTTTAAAAGCCTAACATATGCTCTGCAGGGTTAAAAGTTCAGTACACGAAAAGACATTGGTGAGTACTTTAGTTATTTAAGATTTACTCCAATTTAGCCGTGTTTTGCCACATCACGAAAAAATATTTTTTTTGTACGACCTGATTGATAAGTACTTTTTTACGCCCTTAAAAGTAGGTGTAAAGTGAGTCTTCTTTACTCGAGGACAAAAACTGTTACTTAGACTATGGACTCACAACGCCACACTACAACCCTCCAAAGAGACAATTTATCATGTTAAAGAATAGTTATTTATAATACAAGGACGAAAAATAGAATTTTTCGAATAACATTTTCGTCCGTGTGTCATAAAATATTTTTTCTACTCTCATATGTGAAACTAAGCATTTCGTCATCACTTACTCGTTACGAAAATAGCATTTTCGCTTCTAGTGAGAAAAAGTTTTATTACAAGCGGATGTTGTTTACAACATGACATGAAACCAGTTCTTTTTGTGGTCGGTTCACATTTTAGTAAAAAGAATTATTTTTTTAAAATGTACTAATTATCGTCGTAGAAAAAATAGCATTTACGACTCGAGATGAAATCCGTTTTTTTCGTTCGAAAGATTACTTCACTCGCCCCTACGGGGCTCTTGAAGTAAATTCTATCTCACGAAAAAAACGTATGTTTCATCTCATGTTGTAAAAAATACTATTTTATTCGACTGTAAGAAATTCTCAAAAATATTTAAAATATTTTAATTTTATTATTGTCAATCTGACATTTATTTTAATTTAATTATATCATCATAGTCTGTCAATTAACAAATTTTTTTTAGGACGAAAAATGTTATCTAGCAACACAGCAAAAGATGCTACTTTGATAAGAAAGGTTAACTTCTCGTCCAAATAACTTAGTCATAAAATATCACTTTTTGACACAAGCGAATAAAAACAACTATGTTGCCCTCTATAGTTGTTTTTCTTAACAATAAATTATACTACAGTCAAATAAGATGAAATAGAGGGCTAAACCTTGGAATGAAAGTCAGAAAGCGAAATATTTGCAAAAACTTGTATTTTGACGTTCTAAAGGCCTGCTCAAAAGTCTCGTGTCCACGTGTGAAGATATTCATAGGTTATATCTCGAGAGCTATGAATTTATTTGAGTAAATTAAAGGTAGCTTTTTTCTGTAAAATTTTGCTTAGAAAATGTTTGAGACTATAATTTAAGCAAAATGCCCGAGACCGCTAGGTCGAGGGCGTTTACCGCAAATTATTAAGTCAAAAACATTTGCTAAAAAGAAAAATTTTACAAAAAAATTAACTGCCTGTAATTAACTTGATTGAATTCTTAGTTCGAGGGGTATATCGGTATATGTATATTATTAAGATTAATTTTCAAATTATGTTTGTGGTTTGCTGCAGAGCATTATGAATTACGATTCATTAACAAATATTTTAATTTTTAATAAAAATTTTTAGGAAAAAAATATAAAATCTTAAACGTCAAAAATAATTTGAATTTGAAAAATTAGATAAATAATGACAGATAATTACATAAGTCAGGGGTGTATAAAAGCTAGGGTCCGTTTATTCGTGATTAATTCCCTCGTTTGGGGTAATCTGATTGGTTGTTATTATATGAGAAAATTAATCACAGCTAAATTAAAACAACGGATGTGCCCAACTACAACTTCGTTAATTTAACCGAATTTGTAACTTCATAAATAAAAAAGTTAGCTATTGTAAACTGTTTCGTAAACGGTCGTGTAACTCGCAGCATACCTGACCACAAAATGAGCTGTATTATTATTATTATTTTTCTCTCGATTACAACAACTTTTTCTTGGATTGGAAAAAGTTAAAATGACGAAAGTTGATCACATACCTTCAAAAATGCTCTATATTAGTACAAGTGTTCCGGAAATAAATAACTTATTTTAGTATGTCGACCGGTCGGTGTGAAGATACTTTAAATAATAGCCTGTCTGATTATTGGTTATTTATGGTTTTTTTGGTATTATTATGCAACGATAAACTTATCTAACTTTAAATGTAGGTATATGCGATACACGTATGCCTTTTTTATCAATAATTTCGAAATGTGCCAACAACCGATTTAATGGAGCATCCAATGAGCAAAATTTTCAGAAGATTATAAGACCAGAAACAGCAGGACTGGAATGAAAGACTCCTGTTGCCAAATTAGCCCTCCCTGTTGGACTCTCTGAACTGTAAAAAGCAGCTATCTAATTTAAAATTGAAAAAACTCGAGTCATAAAAATTAATTAGCATTTAGATTCTGAAATTCTTAATTCGGAGCTGTTAAATCCAAGCCTGCGAGTCTAAAATTGACGCGAATAATAATTTTAGACTTATTGATTTTTAAGGCTTAAGGTGTTAGGTTTTCTTGTGAAATGTAGACTTTGGTCTTTACACATACTATTTGCGATCTGCTACTAATTAGATAGGTACAGTCAGCCTCACAATTATTGGCCACCCTGGCTATACGTTTTACACGAATTGTCGATGCAACCATCGTAACACCCTCTTCTTAAATTGAGGGGTAACTTTATTTTGCCAAGAAGTAGTAAATCAATAACCTCCCCTTCTGTACTTTTGTCGTTGTTGGCTAATAACCACTCTGCCGTATAGCCAGGGTGGCCAATAATTTATTGTGAGGCTGACTGTACATTCTTAGACAGAATCTTAAATGTGGAGAAGCTAATTTTTTCACATTATGGCAGATGAGAAACTGAATCTGACGGTAATTTTAACGTGGCTCATATAACGGGAGTTAATGACATTCAGGCGAGATTTGATAAAGAACATTACAAGCTTTTAAGTATATTTCAATAAACAAAAATTATCAAAAAGGAATATTTTGTTGTTTTTATAATTTACAGCAATAAACAAGTTAATGCTCTACATACGAAGACGACGACGTTGATTTTTTTTATCAGGAGCTAAATTAATTTACATAACTTATCAACATTATTTTGGTGTATATATAAAAAAAGGTACATTTTTAATGTTATCAGTATTGAATAACCACTACCAAAGACGAACAAATATAATGAAATCTCGCTTTTTCATACTAACTGTTATCGTTAGTTTTGTAACTTTGTGCGAAGCACAAACTGAGAGTGAAGTTCAATATTACGTGGACTTAATAAATGAGAGCATTGAGAGATATAGTGTAGAGAGGGGGCCTACAGATGCCAGTGAATATATACCAAAATCAAATGAAATCTATGGTAAATAAAAACTCATTGCTTTTATTCCTTTTCTATTTTCAAAGGATCTTTAACACTGGAGTGTTCGCGTATCGAATTGTACCGATAATGCTCGCTGTTTGGCAATACAGAGCTGAGAACTCACGGCCCAATATATTTTATTTTTCTAAAAAAAGAGCGTTTGTTATACTAACCATTCTCTTCAAAAAAATTTTTTTGCTAACTGAAGCTTTTCTGAGATCCCAAAGTTGGTACCACTTAAAAAAATCACTCTGTATAGGTGTAAGTAAATAATATTTTTTTTAGATGGTGGAGTGTTTGATTACATTGTGATAGGAGCAGGAGCGGCTGGAGCAGTTGTTGCGAGTCGTCTAAGCGAAAAAAGAAAATACAAAGTTCTTTTAATTGAAGCTGGTGGACAAGAAGACGACTTCACTGATATACCAGGATTCGTATTCTTTTTAATTAATTCCCCGTATGCTTGGAATTTTATGACAACACCCCAAAATTATTCATGTCAGGGTAAGTCGATATATTTAGCAATTTACCAACAATGAAATGGATCATGTTAAAGATTTGAACCGTGAACTTCTTTATTAGTCTCGAATCGCTGCCCGTACAAACCTTTCATCCCAATAAACAGATGCCTAAACCAACCTTTTTACAGCCTCTACTTAACACAGAATTAAAGGTCTTTCGTGCGTGATATTGCACGAGCAGCGGTTCGAGATCAATGAGGAGTAGAAAAATGTCTACGAGGAAGGTGACGATTTTAGTAATTATTTTAATAATTTTCAGGAATGGTAAATCATCAATGCAAGATTCCTCGAGGAAGAGGATTGGGTGGTTCAACTATCATAAACGCATTAAATTACGTTCGGGGCAATAGACGCGATTACGACGAATGGGAAAGACAAGGTAATCCCGGATGGTCTTACAGAGACGTTTTGCCACTATTTTTAAAATCTGAAAACGCGAGCTTCAACTTCACCGATCCCATGTATCACAGAAGAGGAGGATTAATGAACGTCGAATACGCAAGCCCGTTTAAACTTCCATATTACAACTTCATCGAAGCAAATATCGAATTGGGACTAAGAGTTATTGATTACAACGGAGCACAACGAACTGGATGTTCTCAAACACAATACAATACAATCCAAGGTAGACGCGATAGCTCGAACAAAGCCTTCCTAAGACCAGCTTACAAACGTAAAAATTTAAAAATTTCCACTCATAGCTTCGCAACTAAAATCAACATCGATAAGTTCACCAAAGAAGCCTATGGGCCATGGGGTGACTTTTAGTCGCAATAAAAAGTTATATTTGGCAAGAGCTAAAAGAGAAATCATTTTATCAGCCGGTACTTTTCATTCGCCACAACTTTTAATGTTATCGGGAGTTGGACCTGTTCAAGAATTACGAGCACATGGTATTCCAATTATTCATCCCTTGCCATCAGTCGGTTCTAATTTACACGACCATTATGGATTGTTGAGTTTGATTTTTGAATCGAATGTAACTTATCCATTTTTAAGTTTAGAACAGGAAGTTCGCAACTATTTACAAGGTTTTGGCGACTTCACCTTTACATTTAATTCAGAAGGCATGTCTTGGCATCAAACTAGGTTAGAAACTCGTCCAAATTATCCAGATGTTGAAATTGTATTTGACGCGCCCTACGTATCGAACGATTTATTTCAATTTTACAACAATTACGACGATGAAACATTCCATTCCATTTTTGCTAACATCGATCCCGGAAACACTTTTGCTATAATTCCAATGATCATGCGTCCAAAATCTAGAGGAAGAGTCAGATTAAATTCATCATCTCCTTACGAGTTTCCTTTAATCGACTCGAACCAATATACCGATCCGCAGCAGCGCGATTTAGAAACCCTATACGAAGGAGTTCAAATAATAAACAAGTTAGTCAACACTGAAGCTTTTAGAAGAATTAATACCACTCTGTTGCCCCAAATGACACATCCACGTTGTAGAGATATCAGATTTAATACAAGAGAATATTGGTACTGCCAAATTAGATATTTGTCGATAGCATTTTATCATCCTGTTGGAACTTGCAAGATGGGACCCGATCCAATTTTTAATGGGGCCGTCGTTGATTCTAATTTAAAAGTGCACGGAATTAAAAATTTAAGGGTGGCTGATGCTAGTATTATGCCTACTATTGTTAGTGCACATGCGGGTGCTGCAACCACGATGATAGGCGAAAAAGTATCTCAGTTAATTTTAAACAAGTCCTAGTCGTTATCATTCTATTGTTTTTATATGGGTTTGTTTATATTGCTTTGTTTTTTTTTGTTATAGTCTGTATGTATTTAGATAAAGAATAGCAATAAATTTTAAAGTGATCTTGAAGTTAAAACAAAACACAACCTATGAAGTTTACAACAATTTGTTATCTGTGTTGGTTTTAGTATTTTTATTCTTTATAAATTGTAATTATAGTGACGTAGTAATCAGGGCGTAACTACAAAACTAACAAAAAGAAGAACTTATGGTTCTATCGTTCTAGACGTATTTGATGGTACTTAAGTAACAGTCGCGCAGCAGCCACGATGAGATAATACTACAGTCTTATATTTGCTTGTTCAGACGAAAACGATATGCCCTTAATTATGGCTGTGTAGAACTAGAGCTAGATAGCTTGATCGCGGCCGTTAGCCGCGTGATGGCTTTGGTCTGTGAGAACTTTTGAGGTTTTCACAGACCAATGCGACCTAAATCGTGATCGCGATAAGATAATACTACAGTTTTATATTTGAGTGTTCAGACAAGAACGATCTGCCATTTATTATAGCTAGAGCTAGATCGCTTGATCGCGGCCGTGACCGCTACCGCGCTAGACCGCATTTGTCTGTGAGAGCCAGATTGCTTGAACGCGGCCGCGACCGCTAGCGCGCTTGGCTGCGTAAACGCATTGATCTCTAAGAGTCTTTAAGGCTTTCACAGACCACTGCAGCTAAGGTCGTGATCGCGACAGCGCCCGCGGCCTTGGCCTTGATCATATATTACTACAGTCTTATATTTGCATGTTTAGACAAGAACGATCATCCGTTCATTATAGCTAGAGTAAGATCGCGACCGTGGCCGCTGCCGCGTTGGCTGCGTGATTGCATTGGTCTCTAAGAGTCTTTAAGGCTTTCACAGACCAATGCGACCTAGGTCGTGATTGCGATAGCGGCCGCGGCCGCGATAAGATATTATTACAGTCTTATATTTTCGTGTTCAGACAAGAATGATCTGGCATTCATTTAGCTAGAGCTAGATCGCTTGATCGCGGCCGTGGCTACTACCACTCTCATAGACCAATGTAATCACGCGTCCAAGCGCGGTAGCGGCCTTGGCCGCGATCAAGCGATCTAGCTCTAGCGATAAAAGTTACCCATAGCAATGCGACTTTTACAGCTTGATCGCATATTTGTTAGTAGATCGCTTGATTGCATTGGTCTGTGAGCACCTAACACATACTTTTACTGTTATTACTCTATGGTTCGACTCGACGACACCGCTTTTATCACATTTTTCGCAGAAATGTAACAGCTATTATAGCGACCATCGGGCTCTTTTGTTTATTTTCTGGGATTAATTTATCATACACAATGTTTATACTGCATTTTACTCTCTGTGCGATTTGTAATTTTCGTCGTTTATCGTTCGTACTTTGATAGTACGTAATTTGAGTAATTTGACCTCTCTTTGACTTCTTCTCTTTGATATTTATGTGAAGTTCTTAAAATTATGTATTCTGAAATATATTTAAATTATTTATTTTTGTTTAGGTAAATATTGTTTAGAGTTTAATAAAAAATACTATACGACAGACGGGCGTAAAATTTTTTGGTTTGAGGCGTTGCCTGTCCCGTGGAACATCATTATACGGGTTATGAATTATACAGGGTGATTTGCAAGGTTCTTTATAAGGTTTGTGAAACTTTGACAATTATATCTTGAAAGAAAAAATACGTTACTTCTTAAAAACAAATAAATCTTAATACTTGGCCTCTTTCAAAAATTTTTAATCAAAATATTTCTCTAAAAATAAAATAATTATTTACGTAGTTTAAGATGTAAGTTCAGAGAAAAGCAATTGTATGTACTGGGTAGTGGGTAATCCCTTTTTATATTTACAAGTTTAAAGTGAATCAACAAAGATAAAGACATTACGATTTTGGTAAATAAACAAATTCAAGTTAAAACTAACTATGGCCCTGAAAAAAGGTTAAATTGCAATCGTGTCCAGAAGAATTTAGTAATGAAGATGCGATTTTTGTTTTCTTATCCCACTCCCCTCTTTTTTTCTTGTTTATTAGCTTTCTAAGCCCTATCGATACTGTGCACATCGACCTGAAGTCTATTTCTCTATTTATGTTCTATCAGAACTTTTTGATGGGTATAGTTCTATCTATGAGCCTTCTAAACACGTTTGCACTGAGGCATCGAGGTTTTCGAGGGCTACAATATTGTAATTTTAGAAAAATGCGAGAAAATATTTATAGATAAGTAATGTTATCATTATCATCGATAGCTGTACATTATCACTATTTTTTTCTACAAGAAATACCTATTCATAGTTCTCCAAGCTCAAGCAAATGTCTACACTGGGACTTCTCGGCTTTTCTTAACTCTAAGAACCAAAGTAAACTATTGTATAGAACGTTCTTCTATTCCTTAAAATCCAACTTGATTACTGATTAGAATTAATATGCTGGCGAAAAATAAACTCAAACGCAAAATATTGGCCAGTCAGAAAGAAATTTGGAAAGAAAAATGTGATGGAGCCAACTAAAATGAGAATGGTCAAATTCAGGCAAGTCAACAGCTCGATCGTTATTTGCGCTCCATCTATTTAATCTTAAATTATTGATACTATTGATTGATAGCGAAAGAAATATATTTGCATGACACTTGAGAGACTTTTTTTTTATTTCCATGTGCTCGTGAGTGTAATGTTGTAACCACACCCATATTTTGCAATTCAAGAAATTCTGTTGGTATAAATTATTCGGAATTATAAGAAAGTAATAAAAGTTTGACTCTTTGGCTTTAATTGTAACCCTCACAATGAGTCTGTAATAAATAACTCAAAAGCTTGACATTTTTCTCAAAAGCTTGACATCTGAAGAAAAAGTCATTGAAAAATTTTACAAAAATATTTTAGAAAACAAGAAAATAAAAGCCAAAGAGTCGAACTTTTATTACATTCTTATAATTCTGAATATTCTATACCTGTGCTGTTTTGCTCTGTAACAAAAGTATAGTATGCAGACGATTTGCAAGCTTTTCCCCTAAAAAAACTTGTAATTTTGCATTATTTTCAAGAATACAAAATTGACGAGGAAAACTTTTTTTTTACATTTAGGTTATCCATTTAGCTTCGAATTTTTGAGATATGTAAATTGCAAAAATTATTTTTTTTAAACGCTAAAAAAACTTCAAAACAAACAAAAAATAACATTATCTCAGTAAATTACAGTCAAATCACAAATGTATTAAGGTTCTTAGTTTTATCACTTAATTGGGGCTAATATTAATTTACATACTATTTCACGAAACGAGTATATAAGAGGCAACTTGATTAAAAGTATAAGTAAATTTAATTGCAATAATATTCCATTCGTAATCATGAAGTTGCCATTTTACGTTACTTTACTCGTTGTTTATTTTTTGCACTTGGTTAAAACTCAAAACGAAGATGAAGTTGACTATTACGTAAATTTAATAAACGAAAGAGTTGCACAAAGTGGTTTAACTAGGGGACCAACGGACGCGAGTGAATTTAGGCCCATTTCCGACAAAGTGGATGGTAAGGATATCAATCAACTTCACCCAGCTCATTTCGGAACAAATTCATTTTAACCTCTATCAACTTGCACATTTGCATACTTGTTTGTCTGTCTATGAACCTTTCTGTGTCCGAATTTGCGTATTTTTTCATCATTCGTCCATATCGTCCATTTTTGTTTTTACTCTTGCATATAATGGATATATTATTTTTTCAAGAGTGTGGAACGTATGATTTCATTATCGTTGGAGCTGGATCAGCTGGTGCTGTTGTTGCCAATCGGTTAAGTGAAAACCCAAAATACAGAGTCCTTTTAATTGAAGCTGGTGGACAAGAAGATAACTTTACAGATATTCCTGCAGTAAGCTACTATTTGATGAATACTGACTATACTTGGAATTTTAAAACAGTGCCACAAACTAAAGCATGTTTAGGTAAATACATCATTATTGCCTGTTGAAGACAGTAATTTTTTTGTTCCATAGGAATGAACGACCGACAATGCACTTATCCGAGAGGAAAAGGTTTGGGTGGCAGTAGCATAATAAACAGCTTAAATTACGTGAGAGGCAACAGACTTGATTACGATAGTTGGGAAAAACAAGGCAATCCTGGTTGGTCTTACAAGGACGTCCTACCTCTCTTTTTAAAATCTGAAAATGCAAGATTTGCTTACACCGATCCCAACTACCATCGACAAGGAGGAGAATTCAGTGTAGAATACGAACGACCTTCAAGTCGCCAATTTTACGCTTACGTCGATGCAAATCTTGAGAGAGGAAGAAAGTATTTAGATTATAACGGTCCAGAGCAAATTGGAGTTGGTCAAACACAATTTAACACGTTCGAAGGAACGCGCGAGAGTACAAATAAGGCATTTTTAAGACCGATTTACAATCGTAAAAATTTAAAAATTATGACTCACAGTTATGCAGTTAAAGTTAACATTAACATATACAGAGAGGCGTATGGTGTAACGTTTAGTAACAACAAAAGATTATGTATAGCTCGAGCTAAAAGAGAAATTATTCTTTCTGCTGGAACTTTTCAAACGCCACAACTATTGATGTTGTCAGGAATAGGACCACCAACTCAATTAGGTACCAATGGAATTCCAGTTATTCAACCATTAGCAGTTGGGGAAAATTTGCAAGACCACAACGCATATTTAGCGTTACTTTTTCAAACAAACGTTACCAACCCTTACATTGACTTACGCGAACAAGTACGTCAATACTTACAAGGATACGGTTATCTGACTTTTGCAATCAACTCACAAGCTCTTGCGTGGTTCCAAACCAAATTGGAGCAAACGCCCGGTTTTCCAGACATCGAAGTTATTATGGTAACAGCCAACAACACGAATAGCATTGTCCAACAGTTTAACAATTACAACGACGAAACTTACAACTCAATTTGGGCGGGCGTAGATCCGAGCAGATCATTTACAACGTCATTGTTGTTGATGCATCCAAAATCGAGAGGAACTGTCACTCTTCAATCGAAAGATCCTTACGTATTTCCTTTAATTGACTCAAAGTTTTATACAGATGCGAAAAATTTAGATATGGAAACAATGTATGAGGGTATCAAAATAGTTTTGGATTTAATAAACACTGAAGCGTTTAGAAGAATTAATGCAACTTTATATTCGACAACAACACATCCTGGTTGTAAAGATTTGGAAAATGGTAGCAAAGAATATTGGTTTTGTCAGTTGAAATATTTGACCATTCCGTTTTATCATCCCGTGGGTACTTGTAAAATGGGACCGGATCCATATTTTGGTGGTGCTGTTGTAAATTACAAATTGAAGGTGCACGGAATTAGAAAATTAAGAGTTGCCGATGCAAGTATTATGCCTACGACTATGACCGGCCATACAAATGCACCGGCTATTATGATTGGTGAAAAGGCATCTGAATTGATTTTAGCTGATCATAAGTAGTCTATCCATAGTTCTTTAGCTCTTTGTAAACAATCATGTTTTCTCTAAATAAAAATGTATTTAAAAAGTGAATATCAAGGATGTTGATTAAACATTTGGTATTATAGGGTATTTTGACATCCTAACCCTTTCCTAACCCTTCGTGTTTTCCAGGTCAGGTGGTCTGTCCCTAAAGGTCTGAATAGGTCTTAAGGACAGGTCTGGTGGTCTGGGAATTCTACTAACCCCTCGTGTCTTCCAGATCAGGTGGTCTGTCTCTAAAGGTCCGAATAGGTCAGCAGAGCGGTGCACGCGGCACTAATCAGCCATAAAGTAACCTCTGGTATGGTGCTAGAATGCATCAAAGTTCTGAATCAGATATCTACATATCCTACGTTGGGCTAACTGTACCAGCTGCAGGTTTGCCAAAGCAGCTATAAAAGCGCCATCTAAAAAGTACGCTAATTATTACCTACGGTTGTCTCGTGAGAACTTACGTGCCATCGCTGGCACTGTCACTGGACACTGTCGACTGAACAAGCATCTATACAGAATGGGTGTTGCTGACAGCCCCAGATGTAGAGGATGCAATGAAGTGGATGAAACAATGGAACACGTGCTTTGTCACTGCCCTGCGTTAACGCTAATTCGAGGATCCATGTTAGGGGAATACTGACCTAACATGGCCAGTATCAGCGACACTTCACCCTCCAGTATCCTTGGATTCATCCAAAGGTTGGTATGGATCAAGGACTGAAGGGTCAGAAGAGGTCGCTAAAGGAAGGCAGCACAATGGGCCCTCCACCCTAACAATCCTAATCCTAGGTCTTAAGGACAGGTCTGGTGGTCTGGGAATTCTACTAACCCCTCGTGTCTTCCAGGTCAGGTGGTCTGTCTCTAAAGGTCTGAATAGGTCTTAAGGACAGGTTTGGTGGTCTGGGGATTCGACTAACTTCTCGTGACTTCCAGGTCAGAGGCTCTGTCCCTAAAGGTCTGAATAGGTCTTAAGGATACGTCTGGTGGTCTGGGGACTCGGCTAACCCACTCGTGTTGTGAGAAAAATAAATCTGATACGCAGTTACTAGCATCCACCACCTGAGGTAGACCTAAACAGGCGATCCTGTACAAGCGAGACTAACAGGCACAGGCACTCATCCACTCGATCCATTTCCCATGGCATGCCTCAGAGTTCCGTGTTGGGACCTCCGCTATTTACATCAGATGACCAAGTAGAAAAAATTAAATCAGAAGATTTGGTCGATTGAAGCAACAACCAAAATCATTGTTTGATTGTGCGTTCGTTCAAAGCAGCAGGAAATTGCGCCCTACATACATAATTAACAAAGTATAATTCTGTCCTAGATTGCTCGATTTAAGTTACATAGATAACCCATGGTAATAATTTTGAAAGGGACAAAAGATACAAACTATGTTTTAGATACTAGAAGAATTATTGCAATGGGTGTATTCACCGGACGTAAAAGTTGTGAAACAGCTAGCAAATCGTTCGGTGATTTAACCCTGTTTTGGGAAAGTGTGCGGGAGCGGTCGCCATTTTATTTGCGTTATGTTAAACTATCTCGATACCTGCTCACTTAAAAAAATTACCGCACAATGATAGCGCTATATTGATGTAGCAGTTGGTAACTGCTCCACAACTGTTACGTCCGGTGAATGCGCCCAAAGCCATCGATAGTATTTGCGTACTGATCGAACGCATTTTCACGTTCTCTTAAACGTGACGTTGTTGTAAACACATTTGCAATTAGATAAGCAAAGTGACCCGAGAAAACACTGTTTTCAAAAGTGCCAAACTGGCGAGGAAATTGTTTTTTTTAATATTTAGGTTATCTATTTTTAAATTACAATTTTGGAGATATGCAAATTACGTAAAAATATAATAATTTCGTAGATAAATCAAAAATAAGTCGTAAATATGTAAAAAGAAAGCTTATCACATAATTAGGGTTAATTTCAATTCATGAAACTAGTACCTATATAAGAGGTAACTAGATTAAAGTGCTTTTATGTGATGAATTTGTAGTCATGAATTTGCCATTTTTTGTTACTTTGGTCGTTGCTCATTTTCTTAATTTCGTTAAATCTCAAAGTGAAGCCGAAGTCAACTATTACGTTAATTTAATAAATGACAGAATTGCGCAAAGTAATTTAACTAGAGGACCAACAGACGCTGGTGAATTTAGACCCAACTCTCAGAAAATACATGGTGAGAATATCAATCAACTTCATGCACACAGCCCTTTTGTTTATCAAACAACTCATCTTCCAATTTAACTGCCTATATCCAGTTATCCACGCCCGCTTGATGTTTACCTGTCTGTCATTTAGTATGACTACCATCCACCTATCTGTTTGCCTGTTCACTCTGTTTCGCTAACAATAGATAGCTTAGTTCATTTTTTTTCTCTAGAGGGTGGAACGTACGATTATATTATTGTTGGAGCTGGATCCTCTGGTGCTGTTGTCGCAAATCGATTAAGTAAGGAATATAAAGTTCTTTTAATCGAAGCTGGCGGACAAGAAGATAACTTTACCGATATTCCTTCAGTAAGTTACTATTTAATGAACTCCGACTACACTTGGAATTTTTTGACAGTTCCACAAACTAATGGATGTTTGGGTAAGTACGCCAATATTCCTTGTACAAGTAGACTTTCAAAAATAATTTTTTCTTTGGCAGGAAGGAACAACCGCCAATGCAGTTACCCTCGAGGAAAAGGTTTGGGTGGTAGTAGCATAATAAACAGCTTAAATTACGTGAGAGGCAACAGACTCGATTACGATAGTTGGGAAGCACAAGGCAATCCTGGGTGGTCTTACGATGACCTCTTACCTCTATTTTTAAGATCCGAAAATGCAAGATTTGCTTACACAGATCCCGACTACCATCGACAAGGAGGAGAATTAAGTGTCGAGTACGAACGTCCCAGAAGTCGCCAATTTTACGCTTACGTCGAAGCAAATTTAGAAAGAGGAAGAAGATATTTAGATTATAACGGTGCAGAGCAAATTGGAGTTGGTCAAACTCAATTTAACACTTTGAACGGAAGGCGCGATAGTACAAATAAGGCATTTTTAAGACCGATTTACAATCGTAAAAATTTAAAAATTATGACTCACAGTTATGCAGTTAAAGTTAACATTAACAAACACAAAAAGGCGTATGGTGTAACGTTTAGTCACAAACAAAAATTATATTTAGCTCGAGCTAAGAGAGAAATTATTCTTTCCGCTGGTACCTTTCAAACGCCACAACTGTTGATGTTGTCAGGAATTGGACCAGGGGCTCAATTAGATAAATTTGGCATTCCAGTTATTCAATCATTAGCAGTTGGGGAAAACTTACAAGACCACAATGGATATTTAGCACTACTTTTTAGAACAAACGTTACCAACCCTTACTTAACCTTGCGAGAGCAAGTGCGTCAATATTTACAAGGCTACGGTTATCTAACTTTTGCAATCAACTCACAAGCGCTCGCGTGGTTCCAAACCAAATTAGAAAAAACGCCTGGTTTGCCGGACATTGAAGTTATCATGGTAACGGCGAACAACACGAATAGCATTGTGCAAGAGTTTAACAATTACAACGACGAAACTTACAACGCTATTTGGGCGAACGTAGATCCGAGCAGATCGTTTACAACATCCCTGTTAGCTATGCATCCAAAATCTAGAGGAACTGTAACCCTGCAATCAAAAGATCCTTACGTATTTCCTCTAATTGACTCAAAATTTTATTCAGATCCGCAAAATTTAGACATTAAAACAATGTACGAGGGCATCAAAATAATTTTGGATTTAATAAATACTGAAGCGTTTAGAAGAATTAATGCAACTTTATATCCAACAACACATCCTCGATGTGAAGGGCTTAATAGCGGTTCTAGAGCCTATTGGTATTGTCAATTGAGATATTTGACTCTTCCATTTTATCATCCTGTGGGAACTTGTAAAATGGGACCGGATCCATATCGTGGTGGTGCCGTTGTAAATTATCAGTTGAAAGTGCACGGAATTAAAAATTTAAGAGTTGCCGATGCAAGTATTATGCCAACGACTATGACCGGGCACACAAATGCTCCGGCTATTATGATTGGTGAAAAGGCATCTCATTTAATTTTAGACGAAGAATAAGAATAGTTTATACTTAGGTACTCATTAGAAGTTCTTGTTTGTTGCAAACAGCCGGTGAAGTGAGCGGTTGTTTTTTTACCTACACCGTGTTCGTTAATGACTGGCTCGTGTAAGTTTGGTTGCATACTTTTGAGAACTTTTTGAGTTGACTCAAAACAAAAATCTTCAAGTTATGAACATTTTAGTTGGCATAAGTGACGTTACGCATAATTGGTTCATTTAGAGAAGAACGGTAGGTGAGATGCTGAGTTATTTACTGTTGTGGTGTAATAGGTTCCTATCACCCATCTCAGAATCTCAGCTGCTTAATGTTTCTGAATGAGGCCAATATAGCTATTATTATTATCTATACATAGTCAATTTTGGTTAAATACCTATACCAACAGCTTAATTTGGGTTGTCCAAGTCATTTACGAACATAATGTACTGTAAATATTGTCATAGTTCAATAAAAATGTTTCTGTTTGGCTTTATTAATTTGTGAAGAGACTTGGAAATAATGTGGATGAACTCTCTTCAGTTGTATTAGATACATTAAGATAATAGACAATAATCATGTGTGCTAGTAAGGAAATTTATTTATAAGCACTTTTAGTCAAGACCTCATAAATAAATTTCTATGTTACCATTGAAGCAACTCTATGTTTTTGACCCACGTTGGTTAAGCCATTATTTTGATAATTTTTTTTTAAATTGAAGCTGTTGACCCACAGATTATGTCAGCACTAATTATGTTCTTCAAATTAAAATTTCATACTTTTTTTTAAATAATAAATTATTACGAATATTAATCTTATCTCCTCACTTTAACAAAGTTCGATAACGTTAAATTACGAATACGCCTATTTTGTACATTTAACAACAATCATCGGTGTAGGTAGTAAGGGCATTATAATAATTTTTTTAAATTTCATTTTTCTAACATTACATTTCATAATTTAAAATAATCCAATTTTAAAAATTATAAATGAGAATAAACGTAGATATTTGGTTTTATACGATAAGGTCTTGGCACATTTGGTTATTGTGATCAAATTTTCAATACTTTTATTCCACAGTACGTTTCTAATACGCGATATGGTCAGGTTGGTGCGTGCATTTTTAATTACGTTTCGTGCTTTTGTGCCTTTTGGATTTTTGAGACGGGTCTTTAAGTTCACCTCTTTCGCTTAGTCATCTTTAAGGTTAGTTATATTATTTTTTTATTAGATAGTCAACGTGTTTTCTGATTTTGTTCATACTTTAAGTGAGTCATTACCTCATTACTCATTAATTTGTGATGTAACTAATTAGAAGTTCAAAATTTTGTGAGGAAAATGACAGTATTAATGTTATTTAATATTAAACAACAAAAATAAATAATAATAAATAAATTAATAAGTAATTAATAAATTAATAATAAAAACAACGTATGTGGTCATACGAGCAACCTTTTCTTGCCCGTCAAAATCTTGTAGTTTTGTATTTTTATTAATTAAAATTTAATTTAATATCTTCAGAAAGCTAATTTTACAAGCTCTCAAAATATTGAAAAAAATACAGGGTGTTCCATTTAAATTAAAAAGTTTGATCCCATTTCCGGTTAAACTGGAAGTCAAAATATAAAGTATCGCGTAACAGCTTTCAAAATATTTAGAAATATACACAATATACAGGATGTTCCTAAAAATTTTGATATTTTTGTAGTTTCCGATTCCGGTTTAACTGGTACCGTCTTGTTACCAAAGTTAGTGTCAAATAATAGATATTCCTGGGATTCAAACATATGTAACTACTAAAGTTTCCATTTTAATTAACAAAAGAAATTAGAGATTTCTGAAGTTTTGACATTCAAAAAGTCATAACTCTGAATCAGCTCGAGAGATTTTAATAAAAATTTCGATTTCGATAGAGTATTACGTTGTCTGTAAGATATCCAAAGAAATGGCAAAGAAAATTTTGAGAAAATCCATTTTAAAGTGTTGACCTACTTTGACTACTAAAAAATGTTTTCTAAGCATTTGTAATGTAAAAAATGTAATGTTTTTTAAATTTTCTTTTAAGCAGCGTTGACACAGGTAGTGAACCACGATCGTAAGGCACGCTTTTGTAGAATACGTGCAGTGTCAATTCAGTGACAATTGCATTCACGAACGTGCTGCACGGTCGTGGTTCACTACCCAAGTCAACCTGCTTTATGATTTGTTCGTTGAAGTTAAAGTAAATTTTAAAAAATATTTAACAATGAAACTACAAGTAATTGACAAGAGATGGCGCTTTTTAAAAATTCACAATTTTGAGTTTTACGTTTAAAAAAAATAAAATGTTTTATACAAGTAATGCCAGACTCGCTCGCTACGCTCGCTTATCAGCCAAACACAGTCTTGTCTCACAAAACAGTACTTTCTCTCCTAATAAAACAAAGTACTATTGTCTATTATAAAAACTTTTTCTTAGAAAAAGTCAAAAACGGCTGGACACGTCAACTTGATTTATTTAAAAACAAACATTTTTCGACATTTTTAATTTTCTACGCGCGCTACATTCTCTTTGTCTGTCTCTGTCTGTTTATGCCTCTTCTATCTATGAATATCATCTGTCAGTCGCATATTATGCCACATTATCTCATCTGTTTATTCATCTCATCTGACAATCTCCTCTGTCATCTCATCTCATGTGTCAAGCTTATCTGTCTTCTCATTTTATGTGTCAGTTGTAACTGTCAGTTTCATCTGTCATTTATTTAATCTCATCTGTCATCTCATTTATAAATCTTATCTGTCACTCATCCTTTCTGTAACTTATACTATCTGTTACTCATCCTATCTGTCGCTCATCCTATCTGTCACTCACCCTATCTGTCAATTATCTGTAACTTATCCTATCTGTCACTCATCCTATCTGTCGCTCATCCTATCTGTCACTCACCCTATCTGTCAATCATCCTATCTGTCAGTCATCCTTTCTGTCATACTCATCTGTGAGATAAGATATGACATGACAGATGGGAAGGCAGAAGGAATTGCAGATGATATGACAGATGAAATAACATAGAGAATGACAGATAGGTTGACAGATTTGATTGACAGATTGGATGACATATGACGCCCTGACATATAAAATTTAAGCTAAAATGACAAATGGCATGACAGATGACCCACCCCTTATGGTGACAGATTGACATTTGACACATGGTAACTATGGTGACAGACGACGCCCCATTTTTCTGAACCAATCCCTATTCTACTTTCGCATTACTCAATTATTTAAACGAACCCTATCCTACTTTACCCACTCTCTCTATCTATATCTCTTTTATATCTCTGTCTCTTTCGAATCTTACTGCACATTTCCGATGATCCATATGTTTTTTATTGTGAATTTCAGCGATATGTCATAATATAATCTATGTTTAAATAAAAAGATTCACACGCACACTCTATATTACTTTTATTACATTTTAACTTATAAAACCAAACAATGAAGCATTTTATTGTTAATTTTACAATAATGTGTATTTTACAACAAGAGATGAAACATCCGTTTCTTTCGTGAAATGAGAATAAATTTAATTCTCGAGTGTTTTGAATTCGTGCGGTGCTGGATACGTTTGTTAATTATATCTATCCTTTGAAGCATATAAATAAACTGGACGTGCATTTAGTATTTCAACACAGCTTGAATTTTGCACCATTCCAGAATTTTCTTTTGGAGCTCGTCTAAATACTTGAATTTGTTTGTTTGAAATTTTAAGTGGTCTTAAGTTGACCAACCAATTCATCGGCTCCGTCTGAGGAGATTCAGAAGCGACGACGTGATTGAAGTAGTAATCTAAAGGATGGATTACAACTAATTCCGATAACGCAAAATTTCTTATCCGAGTTGAGTCGTTTACATTTCTAATATCAAACAAGACATCGACTATTTTTTGTAAAGCAGGATTATCATCTTTGGAGATCTGAAATGATATTTAATAGTCGAATAATGTCAAAGTTTCCATTACTGCGGTGTGCTTCGTGCGACGCAGTGACGCACACCGCAGTAATGGAAATCTAGCTTAACTGATGTTTATATTGCTATTTGTTGGTTTACCTCTAGAAAATATGCTATAGTGAGAGCCTGACGATTGTTGGTGTTATTTACAACTTGTTCGTGACCAACGTGCATTTCCATGGGATAACTAATGTTATTAATTGCATGCCGACTTCCATAAGTGTTGTCAGTGCCCCAATGGAAATGTAATTCTTGAAATCTATACAAACCGTGTATTATTTTACTTGATACCGTTGGAGCATTTGATGGACAATTGGGGCAATTACGTTCCAATTCAACTAAAAAGAATCCCAATCAATTGTTTTAAAATTTCCAGTAGGTTTATTTTACATGTTGTGGAGCCTCCTGTATTTACTAGTTTATATGTGGTCTTTTGGAAATATTGTTTTGAATAATTTACTGTCGATTCATTTTTTACTATAAGGTCCTGCATATTAATTTTTATAATTTGGCGTGCAGGATTAGCTGGATCTAAAAATCGTAGAACAAAGTAAATTGGTGTTATTATATTTAAAAAAAGTGTTTCTTACCGCATTCTTGCGATTTCACACAAGAAATGAAGTAAATAATTATGGATGTTAGTAAAAGCTGCGTAATTATTATTCTTTGGGCATCTGAAAAATTCACAAATTATTTTTTGTGCCAAGACAATCGAGTAATAAACTCATCCGCAAGCTTATTAACGTCCAGCGTCATCAAATGACGAAAGTATCTATGAGATTTTTTTATTAACAACTGGAATCGATATTCGAGATTTGGTTTACTGTTAACTGAACTTATTCGATTATTATATAATATAGGATTGGTGTCCGCGGGCACATTAATTAAAGAATTTATGTAAAGACTATTAAGAATAAATACGAAAGTATCATTTCACATTTGCGCGCACACACTGTTGGCCTGCAAGCCTGCTTCAAGGCAAGTGCGAACGTGAATGGCCCGCATTAGGCCTCTCACAGACCAACGCGACCTGACCGCGATCGCGAGAGCGGCCGCGACCTGGTAACTTAAATTCTACAGTCGTGATCGCGGCCGCTGTCGCAATCACGGTCAGGCCGCGTTGGTCTGTGAGAGGCTTAACATCTCTCTATCGCGCATTTCGAAACGCGCTACTCAAATCGTGTGTAAAACGCCTCATCTGGAGTGTTACTCTCTTTTTATGTTCTTTCGATCTGTAAAGTCTAAAACTTATCTTATGGTTGAGTTCAGATGCGCACTTCCTCTAGGACTAGTACTGCGCGCTTAATGTGAAGAGAATGAGATATACCGGTTACTCCCAGCGTCGTCATATGACGACAGCTTTTTTACCGAAACGATACAGAATATTCAAAAAGTAACTTCAAATTATAATTTACTATTTTTTTTAATACGAAGTTAAACATTTTAATGAAATTTCAAAAAAAAACTATAAGCGTTAATGGGCGGTAACTATTCCAAAATTGATGTAAAAAGTTGAAATTCTTTAATTACTTACCCATAGTTATTTTGTAGGTTTCACAAAGTACGTAAAATACAATATTTTTACATTATTTATATAGGGTCTTTTATCTTTAAATTTGCATTGCCTTAATTTACTTTTTTAATTTTAACCCAAATAATTGAATCATTAATTTTAATTGACAACAGTCAAAGTCAAAGCGCTGTACATACATATTTAACAAAAATTTCATGTCCTAGATTAATAATTTACTTAGATAACTGAGGGAGCTTACAGCAGAGTACATTGATATTGAATATAAAACGAGTGACTTCTAAAAACTTTTACATGCCTCTGGACTTAATTGTTCCAAAAAATCGGTAATGAAACACACACTATAAGAGATTCGCATAATCTACGTTTTCATAGGATAACTCCGGCAACTCGCTAATTATAAGAGTTATAAAAAAAAAACATGGAGCATTTTTCATCCCTTTTTTGAGAAACTAACAAAATCAAAATCCTGCCATCTTCTTTTGTTTTCGAGTTATAGTCGAGTGGCCGTGAATTGGATATGCATCATATGTCATTAGAGTTATTAGAACGTTATAAACATTATAAAGATTACTTATATTGTAAGAGCATAGATAGAAAGTTACTTTGCTATCAGATTATTATCTTGAATAGTCAAGTAAAAATAATTTCTTGCACTCAAACTTCAAAAGTTTTACCGATAAAATAAATTTTTGTCGCGAATGGGCAACGCGAGCCCATGAAAATTATTGTAAAAATACCTTTATGCAATTTTGCTGTAAAGGTAGCTTATGGTAGGCACATTTTGATCATGCTGTAAACACCCATGGTACACTATAAATAATAAGGGCTCCTATGGTTATAGATCTTGCTTGTGATGCCATGGTTCTGGGTTTAGTTCCCGATGAAGTAAGAATTTTTAAATAAAAAAATATGTTTGTGTTTGTTTATATTTAATTTCAGATCGAATTAAAACAGAGCAATTAATTAATTAATTATTCATGTTAAACATCACAAGAAAGAATTAAACAAAAAGTAATGTGTGTAGGTTGCGGACTAAATAAAATAAAAATTAACTGTAATTTTAGGAGTCAGTAAAAAACTAAATTGAAAATTAATTTATTGCAATTTAAGAAAATATTATTTTTAATTATTTAATTCTAAATAAAAAATTAATTTTATTTAAATGTCACATCGTGTTAGCTGCCACATGTACTGTGACAGCAAAATATCAGCTCCGAGGCAGCCAAAATAACACGGCAGCGGTACAGCTGCGACAGCGCTGTGGGCAGCCAAAATTCACCCTCCATTTTGGTGTATCATCAGCTGCTCAGAAGGTGAATACTGGCTGCCTTTGAAGCTGCCGCAGCTATCTTGCTTACAACTTAGCTGCTACAGCACTTTCACAGCTGATTATCAACAAAAAATGTTAGTCGGGGTGCCTAGATCAAAGTTTATAATTTTATTTTGTGTGCTTTGTATGTGTGGAAAGTCCCCGAATATCGCCAAAAAACTTGTACAGTGAGTTCCTGAGACCAAATTAGGGCATTTGTTCTTCTTTAAATTATATCCAAAAATACATCCCTAAAAGTTATAAGTTCTTAAAGTTCTACTACTAGAGAGACAGAGATGCAGAATCCAGCTTCGGCGTGATTGTTCCAACACCGTTTCTTTTCGGGAGTCCAAAGTTGCTCACGAAAAACTGGTCTAAACTAACTAGTAACTAAAATTTTAGTATCATGTCATACAGGAAATTTGCATTCGGTACTAACTTTCGACTGAATAACCGCGCGCCGATTCAGTGACCAACAGTTGGCAAGATATTTAGTAAATGTAAAACAGCCCTAAGATTGCGCAACTTGTACTAAGTCGTAGCGTTGGAAAAAGCACACGCTGGACCTCGCGCGTTTGGTGTCGGTGCCTTAAACTAACTTCAGACTCAACTCAAAATTATTGCACAATGCACTGTATTCTTTATATTCACACAAAATACGTAAACTGACAATCTCACTTATTCTCAAATTCTTTCTGCATTCAAACTGAACTTAAAGTATATTTAGACCGAGTATTTCAATCGACCCTTAAACTTAAATGTGGCGTTAAGCTGAGCTTTACTATAATTTTGTGTATTTCTATTGGTTGAAGGTCAGTTTAAAGTTACACTTAAGTTTAACCCTCCATCCAACGGGTGGGTCTAGAATCACACGAGCCAGCGGGTGAAGCCTGTTACGCTCACTTTATATCTATAGCTAAAATATAGTAAGAGTGCAAGAATTGCACTGAAATTTTTTTAATTGATAATATACCTTATTCTTCATTATTTTACAGAAGAATTAAAGCGTAGGTCCTTTTGTTAGTTATTATTTTTTAATTTTAAATTTTTTATCCTTTTTCGACATTTTTTTTTGAAAACTGTTTTTTATGGACATTGAAGGAAAATAAAGTTGATTATCATAATACATATTTAGTATATTGATCAAATAAGCAGAAAATTACAAAAAAATTAAATTATAAAATTCTCAACACAAACTGCAAGGGCCTAAACTTCACTGAAATAGCAGGCTTCAATGTACTAAAAGCCTTACAAAACTGGAAAAATAATAAGAATTTTTGCTTATGTTGCACTTGTCACCTAAACAAAAAATTTACAAACAAGCATTGAAACTTAAAACCAATTATTTTTTAAGGTCTGCAGATAAATTTTGCGCTTAAAAAATGCTTTATAACAAAAATAATCGGTTATCACAAAGTTACATGAACCGACGGGTGAGGCCTGTCAGAACAAACTGTGTCCTAGAGGATTCATTTTTTGAAAAAATTTGAAAAGCAAATGCTGATGATATGAGTTATTACAAGTTAAGAAGGTAGATAGAATATTACAGTAAAAAATATTTCTATATTTAAGTTACAGACAATTTTCACTTTTGCTTGGACTCACAGGCCTCACCCGTTGAATGGAGGGTTAATACGAAGTTAAACATTTTAATGAAATTTCAAAAAAAACTATAAGCGTTCATGGGCTGTAAACAAATTATGTAGGTATTCGTCTATTCCAAAATTGATGTAAAAAGTTGAAATTCTTTAATTACTTACCCATAGTTATTTTATTTACGGCCTAAGTATATATTTTGTGAAACATACGTAAAATACAATATTTTTACATTTATATAGGGTCTTTTATCTTTAAATTTGCATTTCCTTAATTTACTTTTTTAATTTTAACCCAAATAATTGAATTAATTTTAATTGACAACAGTCAAATTCAAAGCGCTGTACATACATATTTAACAAAAATTTCATGTCCTAGATTAATAATTTACTTAAATAACTGAGGGAGCTTACAGCAGAGTACATTGATATTGGATATAAAACGAGTGACCTCTAAAAACTTTTACATGCTGCTGGACTTAATTGTTCCAAAAAATCAGCAATGAAACACACACTATGAGAGATTCGCATAATCTACGTTTTCATAGGATAACTCCGGCAACTCGGTAATTACTAATTATAGTTATAAAAAAAACCCAAGGAGCATTTTTCATCCCTTAAGATTACTTAATGTAAGAGCATAGATCGAAAGTTACTTTGCTATTAAATTATTATCTTGAATAGGCAAGTAAAAATAATTTCTTGCACTCAAACTTCAAAACTTACCGATAAAATAAATTTTTGTTGCGAATGGGCAACGCGAGCCCATGAAAATTATTGTAAAAATACCTTTATGCAATTTTGCTGTAAAGGCAGCTTATGGCAGGCACATTTTGATCACGCTGGAAACACCCATGGTACACTATACTCATTATTAGGGTTCCTATGGTTATAGATCTTGCTCGTGATGCCATGGTTCTGGGTTTAGTTCCCGATAAAGTAAGAATTTTTAAATAAAAAATATGTTTGTGTTTGTTTATATTTAATTTCAGGTCGAATTAAAACTGAGCAATTAATTAATTAATTATTTATGTCAAACATCACAAGAAAGAATTAAACAAAAAGTAATGTGTGTAGGTTGCGGACTAAATAAAATAAAAATTAACGCGGACCCTTTCTAACAATGGCAATAAACACACCTGGGTATACGGGAGGAATCTGCCAACTTCAGGGGTGTATTCCTTAGGTCATTTTAACCCTCCATTCAACGGGTGAAGCCTGTGAGGGCAAGCAAAAGTGAAAATTGTCTGTAACTTAAAAAAAGAAATACTTTTTACTGTAATATTCTATCTACCTTCTTAACTTGTAATAACTCATATCATCAGCATTTGCTTTTCAAATTTTTTCAAAAAATGAATCCTCTAGGACATAGTTTGTTGTGACAGGCTTCACCCGTCGGTTCGTGTAACTTTGTGATAACCGATTATTTTTGTTATAAAGCATTACCTATTTAAGCGCAAAATTTATCTGCAGACAATAAAAAATAATTGGTTTTAAGTTTCAATGCTTGTTTGTAAATTTTTTGTTTAGGTGACAAGTGCAACATAAGCAAAAATTCTTATTATTTTTCCAGTTTTGTAAGACTTGGTTATGTATTTAGTACATTGAAGCCTGCTATTTCAGTGAAGTTTAGGCCCTTGCAGTTTGTGTTGAGAATTTTATAATTTAATTTTTTTGTAATTTTCTGCTTATTTGATCAATATACTAAATATGTATTATGATAATCAACTTTATTTTCCTTCAATGTCCATAAAAAACAGTTTTCAATAAAAAATGTCAAAAAAGGATAAAAAATTTAAAATTAAAAAATAATAACTAACGAAAGGACCTACGCTTTAATTTGAAGTATATCGTTTTTTACAAGCCACACCCGTTGGGCGCCAATTGAAGAAGCCCGGATTTCTCGACCCTTAAAACCCGGTCCAAATCAAAACTAAACTAACTTACCTACCTGTTTGGAACTTTTATACTTTTGCTTATAACTTTAATTTAAATTTAATGTGGGCGCCAAGATATTTTGAATGGATTATATCTAACCAACTTATTCTTTACATTGCTCCAGCATAACTCTTTGGTAGAGCTTCCTAAAGATCCCAACACTCAGGCGTGACAACTTAGTAGATTTTAAGGGTAGAGGTCGATTTACCTTTAACTTACAAACAACACTGAGATTACAGGTAGGCAGCTCCAGGCTGTCGACTCCCCTGTAACAAATATTAGTGCGTTCAAACCAATTTGAACAGTAAAAGGCACAGATAACATATAAACATCTATTGACTGAAATAAATGTAAACGACAAATAAAACATAACTTTCACATGACAGTTCTTATAACTTAATTAGTTTCAATTAACTGTCAGCTGACGAATAAAATGGTCCGAACTCAAATTAAATGGACACACTACTTTAATCAAAGTTCAAAATTACTCAAAAACATTTAAGTTGATTTCGGCACAACTCCTAAATTTAAAAGTAACAAATCTTATTTAATAAATGCCCCTTTTTGGTGGCGTGCATTCAAATTAAAATTCAATAGTTTAAAATTGATTACAAACTGCAAAGCAAACGCATTGCTAGATTATTAAATATAAAACACAATTTTTTAATCGTGCAATAACTTGAAATAATTGCGTTCTCCTGAACACATATAAAAATCCATGAAATTAACTAATTTCGACAATTAGTCCAACACTTCACATAGGTACATCAAAAACACATAAATACAAATATCGTACAAATTCTAACCTGGTACAAACGCACCTTGAACGCTAGTTCAAGATCCTCCAAAGGTTGAGTGACTTCCCGGTGCAGCCGTCCTGAATCCTTCAGTGTTGCTTATCCAGCGAGCTTTAATTCGCCAACACATGAAGAACAAAATTTACGTTGATTAACTCAAAACCAACCAAACTATCACGCATCAACGCAACTTAATTTAATCACCTTTAACTAGTTAATTCTCCCCTGTGGTAAGAATTATTTTATGGTGTGCTTTTGCTACACCTTCACAACTGGATTATTTACTTATTTGACGTTAGTGGCTAGTTGCTCACTAACAATCTCTCCGAATTAAAATATTTTCACTATTAATTAATATGTTCCTTTGGAACCAAATGCAAACTTTAACTCGTAGTTGAGCTCCTTAAAGCTCAAGCGGGGAATTCATCCGCTTGAAAAACTTATGAATACTCTTAACGGGGAAATACGTCCCGTATGCAGTTGAGTCAAGACTAAAATTTTTATAACTTAAACTGTTCCTTTGCAACTAACTATTCCCTTTCCCTAGATTTGATCTATCTGCTAATTGGTGCATTTTTATTAACTTCCTTACTATTGGCTTCATCTTCCCCGTTACCACAGTACTCCCCGCTAGTTTGAAATTGTCACGTTGCTTCGTCCCTGAAGCTTTATCGTTTCAACGAAATACACATTGTGGAAAAACAACACCAAATCAGCATTTCCTTATATTTAAATTAATACTTTATAACTTCGTAGAATCACATTTGTAAAATGTGATTCGAAACAATTGGTCTCTGTTAATTTCTTTAATCGCCGGATGCAGGATTGATTACCGACAGACTGGCACCAACGGAAAAGTTCTTTACTTTAATTTAATTTAAACTAATTGAATTTAAACTATTTTAATATTTCGAAAAAAATAATGGCAAGCTAAAGTGGGTCGTTACAGTACCCCCTTAAGCTTTTGAAAGAATGGGCACCATTATTGAGAAAGCTTAACCTTAGTGGCAGCAAAAATATACCTAACTACTAAACTCCTATACTAATAAAACACTAATACTATAAAAAAAACTTATCTACAATTAATTGGGTTTAAAGTCGCCTCTTACGACTAGCAATATGAATGCTATGGCCCTATTCTTACACCGGATACCACACGGTAACAACTTACTTAATTGTGACTTACAAACTATCATTAATAAAAAAGGAACAAAATTTAAGGGAGCGTCTGAACACTTCACGATATCCGTGCTCAACAATAGCCCACAAAAACTAACCTATCCTAATAATTAATAAAAAAAACTTTTAACTTGTGTTTATCACACAAGATTGTGTGAACACAGCTTTATCTGATCCATGAAGGCAACTTTACTATTCATGAACACTTCTTGTTCCAAAGTCCCCCACTTCCATCTAGTATTACCTTCTAATAAAGGCTTTACCTTAAAATCCAAACTTAAATCGTGATTTAACTCAAAATCCTTAGACATTGCAAAATTACGTGGAGTTTTATTCCCCATGCCTAACAATGACATTATAAAAATAAAACTGAAATAAAAATACTTCATGAAATCAAAAGATCCCATTACGGACCTGTAATAACTTTTAATTTCATACTCAAAATTTTCTTTTATTTTAACTCTTGGTTTTACCTCTCTATTTATGATAGGTACCACACAATATTCTTGGCTAACTGCCAATTCATCAAAAATAGTTAAATCGGCGTCCAAAATTTTGAGAACATCTGATTTTTTAATCGAAAGAATTTTAATCTTTTCCTTATTTCCCATTATTAATTTAATGGTTTTATTTATTTGGTTAACCTCCATGATATGAGGTGGTAATTCACCCCCTAACATATCGTTTACGCATGGAACAATTAGTTCCACCCCCTGCACCTCATTGAGTACAGTCGTCTCTAACTGATCATCATTATTAATTTTAGTCACATCCGGTTTTGTCAAATCCGAGTTGTCTATTCCTAGTATGGAAGAATTTATTAAATTCACCCCCTGTTCCTCCTGAACAATGAATTCCTTTGTCTTTATTGATACGTCATCCACCTTAATCATTACCTGATTTGGATTAATTGTTCTTTCTTCGCAAGTAATTTCTAAATTACAAGCGGCCAAATTACTTTCTAATACGGTCCTGTCATGAACCTCAATCAATTTCTGATCACATTCAACAACTTCTAACATTTCACCTTTTTGCTCATGATTATTTCCAAAACAATCTTTCACCCCAATACTAACTTCTACTGATTCTTCAAAATTTTCTAAACTTTCAATCATTTGATTATCAAAACTACTTTCTGTTGATTCTTTTGCAAAATTAATTTGAATTGGTGTTTCAATTTTAATTTTTTCAATTATGACGGATTTATCAAAATCTTTTACTTCTAAATTTTCATGAACAGTTAAATCACATTTTGGTTTAACTACTCCTTCATCAACAAATTTTTCAATTTTTTCTTCTACAAATTCAATTTCATTTATTTCAACAGACTTATCAAAATTAATGACTTGTAACTGATCTTTTTGCACGTCATGATTAACAATTTTTATTTCATTAAATTTATTTAATTTTAATTCTTTATGGGTAGTCAATTCACCCCTTCGTTCTTTCACCCCCTCTACAACAAATTCCTCCACCGTTTCATCTTCAAATTTAACTTCATTAACTTGAGCAACTTTTAAATTTTTAATTTCAATGACTTCATCTAACTGACCTATCTTAACATTAACCTGCTTTTGACCTTCCCAACTCGTATGTGTTACATTTTTAATCTCTGGAATTTTTATTTCTTCAACTGAATGTTCTTTAGACAAAACAATTGACGGTTTAATATTTTTAATTTTAATTTCTTGGTAAAATTTTTTAACAAAACTAACCAAGTCCACATGCTCATTATCAATCCTGACCTCCTCATTTTTTATGTCTAAATTTACATTTTGTAATTTAAATTCTTGTATTTCCTCTAAAATAATTTGAGCTTCCTTAAGTGCTTTTTCTAGCCTTAAATTTCTTTCATCCAAAATTCCAACCTTTAATTTGTACTTATATTCTTTATAATAGCTATTTATTTCACGAACATAATTATTACTAGTACAATGAGGTTCATTTAACTCCCAAAATTTTACTTTTTCTAACAACTGATTCACGGTTTCAACATCATGATCTCGCAAAAATTCTCCAATCTCTCCGGGTAAACTATCCATACAACCCATAACAAAAAGCCTTTCACTCAAAAAGCCCTGTTCCAAAAATAGGGTCTCCTGAAACCAATACAGTACATGTTTGCTGTACGTTACTTCACTTTCATACTTAGCATTACAAAAATTTATCAAAATTCTAACTTGCTCATCTTCAAAACACTGATCATCAACATTATTTTCACAATAACTAGATTCATCAAAATCCCAAACTTTTAATCTCTCTAATAATTGATTTATGGTCTTAACACCATTTAATCGTAGATCAATTCTAAGATTACTTGGAAATGCATCCATACAAACCCTAACAAAAAGATTCTCACTTAGCATTCCTGATTCTAAATATTTAGTTTCCTCACTCCAATATTTCACATACTCGCTATAAGTTCTGAATTCTCCATTCATAACATTAGCTCGAAAAAAACTTAATAAAATTTCAACTTGTTTTTCTTGTGACCAAAATTCTTCAAGAAAACTATCCTTAAATTCTTTAAATATAGTAAACGCATTTACTCTTAAATTAAACCATAATTTAGCATCACCTTTCAAACATTCAAATGATTCACTCAATCTACTGTCGTCATCATTTATTTCACATGAATCCAACAATTCTGTTAATTTTTGTATGAACTCTACAGGATGAATTCCCTCATACAAGTTCGTAAAACAGGGTCGTGCAATCTTTTTCCATTCACACCCGTCAAATCTATAATACGTCATTTTGAATTACTTTAATGAAATTATCCAATTAAAGTTTTAAATTTCAAATACTTATTCATCATTTTACCGATTTTAATCTAGCAAAATTATTATTTTTTAAAGTTCCAAACTTCCTATAAAAAATACCCCTAAACTCCTACTTTTAATCGTCACGTTTACACGTTTCTTTCGTGCGTCGTTCGTCGAAGCCCCCTAAGTTGGGCGACAATTGAAGTATATCGTTTTTTACAAGCCACACCCGTTGGGCGCCAATTGAAGAAGCCCGGATTTCTCGACCCTTAAAACCCGGTCCAAATCAAAACTAAACTAACTTACCTACCTGTTTGGAACTTTTATACTTTTGCTTATAACTTTAATTTAAATTTAATGTGGGCGCCAAGATATTTTGAATGGATTATATCTAACCAACTTATTCTTTACATTGCTCCAGCATAACTCTTTGGTAGAGCTTCCTAAAGATCCCAACACTCAGGCGTGACAACTTAGTAGATTTTAAGGGTAGAGGTCGATTTACCTTTAACTTACAAACAACACTGAGATTACAGGTAGGCAGCTCCAGGCTGTCGACTCCCCTGTAACAAATATTAGTGCGTTCAAACCAATTTGAACAGTAAAAGGCACAGATAACATATAAACATCTATTGACTGAAATAAATGTAAACGACAAATAAAACATAACTTTCACATGACAGTTCTTATAACTTAATTAGTTTCAATTAACTGTCAGCTGACGAATAAAATGGTCCGAACTCAAATTAAATGGACACACTACTTTAATCAAAGTTCAAAATTACTCAAAAACATTTAAGTTGATTTCGGCACAACTCCTAAATTTAAAAGTAACAAATCTTATTTAATAAATGCCCCTTTTTGGTGGCGTGCATTCAAATTAAAATTCAATAGTTTAAAATTGATTACAAACTGCAAAGCAAACGCATTGCTAGATTATTAAATATAAAACACAATTTTTTAATCGTGCAATAACTTGAAATAATTGCGTTCTCCTGAACACATATAAAAATCCATGAAATTAACTAATTTCGACAATTAGTCCAACACTTCACATAGGTACATCAAAAACACATAAATACAAATATCGTACAAATTCTAACCTGGTACAAACGCACCTTGAACGCTAGTTCAAGATCCTCCAAAGGTTGAGTGACTTCCCGGTGCAGCCGTCCTGAATCCTTCAGTGTTGCTTATCCAGCGAGCTTTAATTCGCCAACACATGAAGAACAAAATTTACGTTGATTAACTCAAAACCAACCAAACTATCACGCATCAACGCAACTTAATTTAATCACCTTTAACTAGTTAATTCTCCCCTGTGGTAAGAATTATTTTATGGTGTGCTTTTGCTACACCTTCACAACTGGATTATTTACTTATTTGACGTTAGTGGCTAGTTGCTCACTAACAATCTCTCCGAATTAAAATATTTTCACTATTAATTAATATGTTCCTTTGGAACCAAATGCAAACTTTAACTCGTAGTTGAGCTCCTTAAAGCTCAAGCGGGGAATTCATCCGCTTGAAAAACTTATGAATACTCTTAACGGGGAAATACGTCCCGTATGCAGTTGAGTCAAGACTAAAATTTTTATAACTTAAACTGTTCCTTTGCAACTAACTATTCCCTTTCCCTAGATTTGATCTATCTGCTAATTGGTGCATTTTTATTAACTTCCTTACTATTGGCTTCATCTTCCCCGTTACCACAGTACTCCCCGCTAGTTTGAAATTGTCACGTTGCTTCGTCCCTGAAGCTTTATCGTTTCAACGAAATACACATTGTGGAAAAACAACACCAAATCAGCATTTCCTTATATTTAAATTAATACTTTATAACTTCGTAGAATCACATTTGTAAAATGTGATTCGAAACAATTGGTCTCTGTTAATTTCTTTAATCGCCGGATGCAGGATTGATTACCGACAGACTGGCACCAACGGAAAAGTTCTTTACTTTAATTTAATTTAAACTAATTGAATTTAAACTATTTTAATATTTCGAAAAAAATAATGGCAAGCTAAAGTGGGTCGTTACAAATTCTTCTGTAAAATAATGAAGAATAAGGTATATTTTCAATTATAAAAATTTCAGTGCAATTCTTGCACCCTTACTATTTTTTAGCTATAGATATAAAGTGAGCGTAACAGGCTTCACCCGTTGGCTCGTGTGATTCTAGACCCACCAGTTGAATGGAGGGTTAAGCAAAAAAAGTTATACCCACATGGGTCCGATTCGGAAACGTTAGCGAGTTATGGCTCGTTGAAGAAAGTAGTGGATTACGATGTGAGAAACGTCGATGATATGTTTCAGGGGCTCAATTCTAGACCCTTCGTTTCGTTAACGAAAGTGAGATAAAACGTATAGTAGCATGCCGAAGCATTGCCGAAATTTGTCGAATATAAGGTTTGGCAACGTTTTAGAAATGCCATTTACTTGTCAAATGTCGCCCGCAGTCGCGTCACGTTTAAAATCTCGAAATTATTATGTTTATTTTTATTTTATTTTTAATTTTTTCTCATAGATCGATTGGCTCGATTATTTTAAAGAAATTAATACAACTAATTAATAAAAATTAATTTTGTATTAATACATTTAAGGCATTATTTTTATATTTGTGGGTGTTCCATTTATTTTCTATATAATTTATGCCAATTTATGTTAATATTTCCTATTTTTTAATACTTTCTCTATAAACTATTTTTAAGGTAATTGTCTATTTATGACCGACCCTTGAATTCCGGTCGGTACGAGAGGTAATAAAAGCGTCAAACAGTAAATACACGCTACTGTGACTGTAATGGATAAGCGAAAATGGTTCTATCTTTCATACTTTTAGCCAGTTTAGCATACGTTTAGTTCTCACTCGCCAAAGTGCACTCGTGTTATCTCGAAGGTTTTAAGACGAACGTTTTCTCAAGAATACCATGTCACTTAAATTTCTTCGTTATTGACATCATCTGTGTGGCGTTTACAAAAGCATTTGCAACGTTGTCAAGCTTCATTCGAGATAAAACACTCGTTTTAACTCACCGTTCGTGATAAGTCGAAGGATGTCAAGAATTGACCCCCAGGGGAGCAACCAAACGTTATTATTGCCAGTTAAGTTAACTTACAAGTGACGGCAAAAAAGAAATCAATGTTTGGCATTTGCTATACTCGGCTACTTGTAATTTATAGTTAGGTGTTTTCTTCAACAAGCCATAATTCGGTAACCGTTGCGAATTGGAACTATGTTGATTTAACCTTTCTTGCTTAATGACTTCAGAAATACACCGCTCGTATTTGGCAGATTTATTCCGGGACACCCTGTAGTATATAGGGGTGTGTTGTAATAGAAGAGAGACATGAAGATTTTGAGGATGTAGAACGCCCCTGACTCTTTCATAACAACTGTTCAAAATAGATCATTTGAATTGGTTTGTTGATTATTGGTTATTTAGTCATTCGTACTCATTATGAGTATTATGACCAAGCAGAAAAATTTAAAATTCAAATTTTGGTCGATTGGCAAAACAACCAAAATTAAAAGCAGCAGGGAACCGCGTCTACATACATATTTAACAAAAATTTCATGTCCTAGATTAATAATTTACATAGATAACTGAAGGAATTTAAAGCAGAGGACATCGATGAATAAACCAGTTCGAGAATGACCCCCGAAAACTCGTGGTTACAACCTGAAACCTAAACAAAATTATAGAATGTATTTTTGTATATAAAAGCTCTCCGAAATTGTCTTGGATAGAAGGGGCGCTATGGCCAAAAATAGAATTAATGATTTTTTTCAACTTTTGCAACTTTTTGACCCTAAAACCAATTTTAATCTTCAAAAAATGGTTTTTAAGAATTTTTTATGATTAATTTTCAAAAATACGTAAAAGAAGAATAAAATTTGGACCACTTAAATTGGTTTTGCGGTCAAACAGTTCAAAAAATTTTGTTTTTCTTTTGAATGAAATGGGAAGAAAAATTCAATCCAAGAAAAAGTACTATAATCGAGAATAAAAAAATTTTGTCTTTAATTTTCCCAAAAAAGATACATACTATTATACAAATTTAATGTGAAATTAACATAAAGTACCGACAATTTTTGCATTCATTAGGGTGCGTTTTCTGAAAAAAAAAATTTTTTAATTTTATCTTATTTTGGAACAAAAAATTTCCAGTTTTTCTATGTCGTTAATTGAACTTAATTATTATATATTTTACAAGAGATGAAAACTAAATTTAATTCTCGAGCGTTTTGACTTCGTACGGTGTTGGACACGCTTGTTAATTAATACTTATCTATCTTTTGAAGTAACATATAAATTAACTGAACGTGCATTTATTATTTCAACACATCTAGGGGAAAGCATTCCAGGATATTCTTTTGCGGCTCGTCTAAATAAATTAATTTGTTTGTTTGAAATTTTAAGCGGTATCAAGTTGATCAACCAATTAATCATGTCCGTCTGAGGTGATGGTGGTGCTAATGGTTCACGAGCAGCGACGTAATGGAAGTAATAATTTAAATGATGGATATTAACTAATTCCGATAACGCAAAATTTCTTATCCGAGTTGAGTCGTTTACATTTCTAATATCAAATAAGACGTCAACTATTTTTTGTAAAGCAGGATTATCATCTTTGGAGATCTGCAATGATATTATGTCAAGTTTCCATTAGTGCGGTGTGCGTCGTGCGACGCGAGACGTACACTGCAGTAATGAAAATTCAGCCTAAAAGATGTTTATGTTGCTATTTGTTGATTTACCTCTAGAAAGTATGATATAAGGATAGGTTGACTATTGTTAGTGTTATTTTCAGCTTGAGTGTGAACAACGTGGATTTCCATGGGATAACTAATGTTATTAATTGAATGTCTACTTCCATAGGTATTGTCAGCGCCCCAACGGAAATGTAATTCTTGAAATCTATACAAACCATGTATAGTTGATATAGTTGATATAGTTGATATAGTTGGAGGACTTGATGGGCAATTACTTTGCAATCGAACTAAAACGAATCGTAATCAATTATTTTAGTTTTTTCCAGTCGGTTTATTTTACATGATGATGTGTTTCCTGTATTCATTAGTTTATATGTGGTCTTTTGGAAATATTGTTTTGAATAATTAATTGTCAAACTATTATTTACTGTAACTTCATTCATATTAATGTTCATTATAAATTCGTTCGTAGAATTCTCTGGATCTAAAAGTAGTACAACAATGTAAATTGGTGTTATCATTTTTAACTTTTTCCATTCCAAGAAAAAGTTGTTATAATCGAGACAAAAAAAATAATAATAAGTAATAATAAAAATTATTTTTTTTGATTTCTCGACGTTTTGAGTTACGCTCATTCCAAAAATTTTTCGATTTTTTGAACCAAAATGTCTGGGTGTATGTATGTACTATGTATGTCTGTAACTCTGTGGAGCATAAACTACTGAACCGATTTTGATGAAATTTGATTTTAGCCACTTTATAGTATTTAACATTACAAGCCAGGTAAAACTGTTTTAACTGGCGCAAAGACTTTACTAAACCGCAAAGGTTTTAACTCTTTGCGCCTGTTAAAACAGTTAACCTGGCGTGTAACGTTAGAGAATGTTAAATAATGTAGTTATATTTTCATCCCTTAAGATGATCAGATACCAATCCATTTATGAAGATTTAAATTATTTATTCTGTCAACACTCTTTGTTCATAAAGTGTAAACTACATTCGTTCATTAGTAATAAATTAACCCTTAAAATAGCCATTTCTACCCTGATAAATTACATTAATTTGTTGATAAAAATCAACAATCAATCAATTCATTTTCAAAGGCAGAACGACCATTTTGACTACCTGTTGAAACATAAAACATGAAAAGTTTTTACAATTGTTTAAAAAATTCCCTTTGTTAAATTTCGGCATTACATGGTTTTTACGATTGTTGGTTAATTGTCATTTAACAAGGCATAGACTAGGCGCAAAAGTTAAAGTATTTTATGCAAGTGGCATTTCATATAACATTTTGGTAACCGATATTTTCCCAATATTTCAACCCTACTGAATAGGAAAATTGCGGTTACCAAAGCAAAATCTTAATCGGGATCGTGATATTCAAGATGACGCCCAAGATGTCTGCTTTGTTATTTTTGATAAAATAATTATGAACAATTAGGACAAATATTGTCATTGGTTGGGATAGATAATTTTATACCCTACAATTTTTATTAGAAGTAAAATTATCTTCAGATCACTCCTAAAAGAGCTAGAGTCGATAAAAGCACCAGTGTTGTATAAACCGTCTTAATACATAAAGCAGTATATGGAAGCATCTTGGTGAGTTCAGCGAGGTAGCTTTCCCAGTATCCAGCTAGGATGTATCTGTTAAAACATGATCAGAGCAAATCAAGTCCATAAAAGTCGATCATAAAGAGGATATTGCGTCTTCCGTTTTGACAACACACGGTGCTTCTCCCGACTCTCTAGACCCTTTAAGAGTGATTTTACTGTAATTTTTTGTAGACCATAAAATTATCTATCCGAGCTAACAAAAATATTTGTCTTAATTGCCATAATAATTAATCCATCAAAATAAATAAAAAGAGCAAACATGTATATTACAACGATTTTTACGCACAAGATGTCTTTAGCTGGCTTTCGCTCCTTAATAAGCAATCTTACGGTACTTTTACATTTAATAATAATTGTAGAGAACCTTGTATATCTAATTCAATCAAAACAGTTGTCCAAGTTTCAATAATAATTCTTCCATCCAAATAAATCTTAATTAATAAAGCAGACAACCTAGTCGCCATCTTGAATATCGCGCTTCCGGTTTAAATTTCACTGTGGGTAACCGCAATTTTTGGATTCAGGGGGGTCGAAATATTGGGAAAACATCGGTTATCAAAATGTTATATGAAATTCCTCTAGCATTTCGATACTGGGATTTTGTTCCAATTTCACGGTGCGTCTTCCGACTGTAGCTCCTTAAGGAGTGTTTTCGAAAAAAAAATATCTGAGAAACCAAAATAGTATTTTTTACAACATGAGATGAAACATCAGTTTTTTTGGTGAGATAGAATTTAATTCAAGAGCCCCGTAGGGGCGAGTGAAGTAATCTTTCGAACGAAAAAAACGGATTTCATCTCGAGTCGTAAATGCTATTTTTTCTACGACGATAATTAGTACATTTTAAAATAATTCTTTTTACTAAAATTTGAACTGATATTTCAATAGAGAATTATTAAAAAGCCGCTAGATGACACCAAGTACACCAAGCAATGTCACTTTTCAAATAAAATTGGAATTTATTTAAATTTAAATTATAAAATATTTATTAAGTTGTAAGTGCCATTTATTAAATTTCAAATTTATCAATTAAAACAATTAATTAACTAAAATCGCAAACTTCAAGCTCGTTTTACTTCGGTCATTTTACGCCATCTATCAACATCCGCTTGTACTAAAACTTTCTCTCACTAGAAACGAAAATGCTATTTTCGTAACGAGTAGGTGATGATGAAATGCTTAGTTTCACATATGAGAGTAAAAAAAAATTTTTTTTTCTTGTGAAGGTCAACTACTACTACCTACATCAAAGGGCTTGCATTTTATAAATTTTAATAAATCCAAGCAACTAATCAATTATTTGTCTTTTTCAGAAAAACTCAAGCGATCACATAAATCTAAAGAAGAAGTTAAAGGAAGGAAGTTAAAGAGAGCAATGTGTGCAAAAAGCACCACATCCAATTCGACCTGGAGGAAGATAAAAAAATTCTAACGCCCACATTGAAAGAGAAACCTGAAACAGCTTCAAAGAGATAACCAGCCATCTTCAGACGATCGAAGCTAGGTAAGAATCCGTGTCTTTATTATCTACTTTTCCATTTTTAATTGTTCTTTAAATGTCCGGGGTTGCTTTTCTAAATTTAAATAAATCCATGTAATTAAATCTTTATTTTTCTTTCACAGTAAAAATGAAGTAATCACATAAATCGAAAGACGAAGTTACCTAGAGAGTTAAAGAGAGCAAAGTGTGCAAAAACTCTGTCAAATATTTCAATATAGACCTCTAGGAAGATGTAGAAATTCTAAATCTCACAACGAAGGAGAAAACTCTGTGAAGCAGCTTCACAGAGATAGCCAGCCACCTTCAGATGAATTAAGCTAGGTAAGGACCTGTATCTCTATTTTCTACTTGCCTAATACTTAAAATTTTTATTTAAATATCGAGGCTTGATTTTCAAAATTTTAATAACTCCAGGTAATTCAACATTTTTTGTCTCATACAGAAGAACTCCAATCACCACGTATAGTGGCGAGGGGATTATAATTAATGGGAAATGAAATAAAGAATGTAAAATTCCTACTTCGATGAAGGAATCTGCTGTAAAGGGTTAACCAGCCACCTTCGGGTAGTTTAAGCTACGTAAGGACCGTAATTTACCAACTTTAATTTTTATTTGATTGGCTAAGAAGAAATCCAAAGACCGTCATTCCAGTATTCAAATCTATATCATCTTTTTTATATTTTGGAGGATTGTAGAAGCGCACACAGCATATCATGAGGCTAAAGGAAATCCAGGTTATCACTATTTTTGTAAATCATGCGACTATTTCTAGCTTTGTAAATTAACTAAAATTATATTTCGAGTTTCAGTCGACCTATTCGATGGACCCAAATACAGCAGGACGTGTTTCGTACGTCGCGGTCGGTTATCCTATACAGTATCGAGTTCGTTACTTAGAAAACCCGATAGAGCTTTTAATGTGAATTCGGAATTATTGTAAAAAGTAGTGAAGGTGTTCATTAATAAATACACGGTTCCGCGATACGAGGAACAATTAAAACTTAGTGAAAGTAGTTGTGGACTGTTAGTGTTGACAAGCTTGGGATATGGAGCAGCCATCAAGGAGCGAACGAGCTTTAAAAGCGACAGGATGCGAGGAGTAAAGGTATTTTGATCTCTCCTCACAATTATTCTATGAGTACTAACTGTTTTTATCTTTTCTAGGTTAGAGATTCTCAAACTTTTGTCGACCTGCATTCCTAGAGCATTACCCCGTTTGTGTGGTCAGTTTTTATGTTTTTATAGAAGACATTGAATACAGTTGATGCAGTATTGTGAAATTATTGACAATTGACAATATTTCTTGGCTCACAAATATTAATTTTAGAAGATCATAAAAAACCGTTTTGAATTAGTAATTGCTTGCAATTTATAAAATAGTTTGTGTAGAAAAGGCTTTTGACTCAATTAACACTTATAAAAATACCCCTAACGATTTATTAATAGACAGAATGTACCTAAGTACACGATACCAAATTTCTTAATTTAAATGGAGCACCCTGTATATTTTTTAATATTTTAAAAGTTCATAAAATTAGCTTTCTGAACATATAAAATAATGTATATTTTGAACTCTAATTTATGCCAAATATAAATAGTTTATGTCTAAAAATTCTGCTTCACGCAGAAGTCCTTAAATTCGATCCCGGCAGGTAGCAATTATTGTCAATTATTGCTATTTAATATCATGTAATATACATTAACATAAAAATAAATATAATAATAAAAATAACGGATGTGGCCATGCGAGGAACATTTTCCGTCCGTCAAATATTGGAGTTTTATATTTTTTTTATTAAAATTTCATTTAACATCTTATAAATAAAATATATTAAAAAAACTTTTAAATTATAAACTCTTAAAATTGCACTAAAAAATGCAACAGCAAAAAGTTACTCGTATGTCCACATCATTTTAAAAATGTTTCCTACCGCATTCTTGCGATTGCACACAAGAAATGAAGTAAATAATAATTATGGATGTTAGTAAAAGCTGCGTAATTATTATTCTTTGCGCATCTGAAAAAATCACAAGCAATTATTTTTTGTATCAAACTGGGAATCGAGTAATAAATTCGTCTGCGACCCATTAACGCCCAGCGTCGTTAAATGACGACAGCAACTTGACGATTTTTTTATTAACAACTGGAATCGATATTCCAGATTTAACTGAACTTATTCGATTTGTACATGACGTTTCTTGACAAGAAAGACACTCTGGAGAGCATCTTAAACCGGATTTGCGGCATCCGCACGCTTTACCACAAGGCCCTTGTCATTTGCACGATATTACTCTCATTAGTTCATCGGTAGCTGGCATAAATGTTGTCATTATTGGCATGAGATCAGACTGTGTTAGTTTCCAACCCCAATCGAGAATGTGTTTGGAAAGTAGACTCGCCGGAAATGCTGTGATGCCGCTGCCGTGCTTGGTGGTAGCTTCGCACAAAAAACTTCAACAATGACAACAATGAAGCCAGCTCTCGATGAATTACTGAGAGTAATTTCGTGCAAACTCAAACGAGAAAAGACCTAGTGGTAAAGCGTACGGATGCCGCAAATCTGATTTGAGATGCTCTTCAGCATGTCTCATGTCCAACTTGTCATGGAACGTCGAAGACGGCGATAATTTTATTAATTTTAGTTGGTATTTGTTAATTTTTTCTCTATAATCAAGCCTTTATACAGCCTCTAATGCGGACGATTCACGTTCGCACTTCCCTTGAGGCAGGCCGCAGGCCAACTGTGTGCCAACGATTCAGGTGAATACGAAAGTATCATTTCACAATTGCGCGCACACACTGTTGGTCTGCAGGCCTGCTTCAAGGCAACTACGAACGTGAATGGCCCGCATTACATCTCTTTATCGCACTTTTCGAAACGCGCTACTCAAATCGCGTGTAAAACGCCTCATCTGGAGTGTTACTCTTTATTTATGTTCTTTCGATCTGTAAAGTCTAAAACTTTGATATGGTTGAGTTCAGATGCACTTCCTCTTGGACTAATACATCGCGCCTAATGTGAAGAGAAGGAGATATACCGGTTACTCCCAGCGTCGTCATATGACGACAGCTTTTTTACCGAAACGATACAGAATATTCAAAAAGTGACTTCAAATTATTAAATTACTTTTTTTTTTGAATACGAAATTAAACATTTGAAAATGACATAATGAAATTTAAAAAAAAACTATAAACGTTAATGGGCTGTAAACAAATGATGTATTCGTCTATTCCAAAATTGATGTAAAAAGTTGAAATTCTTTAATTACTTACCCATAGTTATTTTGTAGGTTTGTTTCACAAAATACGTAAAATACAATATTTTTACATTTATATAGCGTGCGTGTAGTTCTTTTATCTTAAAATTTGCATTGCCTTTATCTACTTTTTTAATTTTAACCCAAATAATTATTCACGAAAAAAATTTTATTTTAACCCTACGAGGCATATGGTGGGTATTTTCTACCCATGCGTACTTTTAACAATGCCTATTTATTTTATTTTTAAGTATTTTTAAATTTCCTCTTAGATATGCCTACCTTGATATGTTGTTTTTAGTTATATTTGAACAAATTAGTGCTAGGCCCTTAACACTTTTGAAAAAAGATGATTTTCTTTTTTTAGCCGCAGAAGCATAAGGTGGGAATTATTTTCAACCCATAGGTGTTTAACGTATGTTTATACAGAGAATCTCTTTCTGGCCGTTTTTTCATTTTTGGATATTTTACAAAAAACGTAATTCTCTATCTAACGCCACTAATTTTATTAACTTCTACCGAGCAGGACCGAAGTTCTGATTTTTTGAATGTTGAAATTTCAAAAATATGTCATTTATTGTGTAATTACTATTATGAAAATTTAAAAAAAGAGTTGTATAGCCAAAATAAAAGGCTTTCGTTCTAACTTAATCAATTTTTAAAATAGTTTCAAAATTTACTTTTTAGGGGCCAAAATTGGTCAAAATTTTGAAATTAATTTTCTCAAAATCTATTCCGGTCGTTTTTTTATTTTTGGGTATGTTATAGACATCGTTATTCTCTATCGAACGCCGTTTATTTTATTAACTTGTATGGAACAGGACCGGAGTTTTTAATTTTTTAAAAGTCAAAATTTTAAAAAGGTTCTCATTTCTTGTGTAATAAAAATGAAAGCTTGAAAATTGGCAAATGTATCAATTCCATGAATATCTACTATCTCACACTATTTTTTGAAAATATAACGCTTCCGGTTGAACCGGAAATTACAAAAATATCAAATTTTTTAGAAACATCCTGTATATTTTTTAATATTTTGAAAGCAAGTAAAATTAGCTATCTGATGATACCAAACTCTTTATACTTTACTTCCGTTTTAACCGAAAATGGGAATAGGTATTAAAAAGTTCATGGTATGGCCACATCGAAGTTTTTTTAATTAAAATGGCATTATTTGTATTTCATTATTAATAGAGTTCATTATGCAAGCAAAGTAATTTTTCATAGTAGTACTTAAACGTTATTAACTTACAATAACGGCGCCGGGCACTTTTCACCCACCTTATGCTTATGCGTAGAAAATAGTTGTATGCCTCGTAGGGTTAATAATTAATTAAAAGAGGCTTAAAAATCTAGAGCTTTAATCATAAAGAATACAAATTACATGACACATAAAAATCTCGCGGACCACTTCTGACAAGGGCAATAAACATACGTGGGTATGGGTATATGAGAGGAACCTGCCAATTTCAGAGGTGTATTCCTTAGGCCATTTTAAGCAAAAAGCGATAATTTGGTAACCTTTGCGAAACGGAACTATGTTGATTTAACCATTAAATGTAGTTAAAATAACAGATTAGTCTTCTTAGATTGGGGATCCTTGATGGGAATACTTAAATATTTTCGTTTATTGAACTCCAGTTAATAACTTGAAACATTTTTAAGAGCTATTAAAATGTGCCTGCCATTATTCTATAAAAACATTGGATTTTTGAAAAGGAGAGAATTGTCTACATAAACGAAACTCAAAGTGTGTGGAAGAGAGATATGTAGAAGATGTAGACAGCCCGTTTCTGTTCTATAACAACTGCTGAAAATAGCTCATTTGAAAGCGTTTGTTGGTTCTTGGTTTTCACTCATTTGCACTCATATGACCAAGCAGAAAAATTTAAAATTCAAATTTTGGTAGATTGGCACAGCAATGAAAATGCAAAGTTGCAGGAAAGTGCTCTACATACATATTTAACAAAAATTACACGTCCTAGATTAATAATTTACATAGATAACTGAGGGAACGGATAACGAGGTAAAGAATCAATTACTCTGTTTTACGATTTATTAGTTAATGTCATATAATTATTGCACTACATTATTGTTAAACCACGTAACCTACATTAATTGCTCATTCTAAAGTCAGCACATTCCCGCGCGTGTTTGAAAGAGTAATGCAGTAACCCCATTTAATGAACAAATAATTAATGAAATATTAATAACTATAATAGGGCACTACACCTCCCCTTCCTAAAGAATGACCTACACTATGGCCAGTAGTGAAGGGCATTTTACAAAAATAAAAATCAACTATACAATGCTGCTGACTGTCATTCATTCTTCCATTTATTCATTCATCCATCCCCGGGGTTATAATTCTACTTATGCTAACTTAACTAAAATTTGAGAAAGAACAAAAAATATAATATAAAATATAAACATATAAACTCCATAACAGTTAAGGTGAATTGTACAACTGAACCCTATTCTTGTGTACTAATTTTTGCTTATCATTGTCTCGAATGACACAATTTGGGTCACTCACACTAACAACCGTAAAAGGACCGTCGTACCAAGAATCGAATTTTTTCCTATCTTCATTAGTAATTGTTACCAAATCTCCCGGTTTTAAATTTAAACTACGAGCTGTTTCGTCCCAACACTCTTTACGATTATCTTTTGCTTTTACAAGGTATTCCCTAGCTTTCTTATGAGCTACTTGTAACCTAAATCTAACTTCCTGGTAATAATCATCTAAGTTGTAAATTGGTTCAATGCGTACTTCTTTGAGTGCGTCATAAACCTCAATTTGTTTACCAAACACCAGTTCAAAAGGTGTGTAATTATGGTAAGCACTGGGTGTAGTATTGTAACAAAATGCGTAATAATTGATCCAAGTATCCCAATCCGCGTACGCCTCATCTACATACGAGCGCAAATACTCATTGAGAACTCTGTGATTTCTCTCACAACCACCAATACTTTGACTGTGATACGCTGTAGACATCATATGTTCAGTTTTTAATAGCTTAGTAAGATTATCAAAAACTGCGTTTTTATATTCCGTTCCCATATCTGTTCTAATTTCTTTTATAGGACCATAGACAAGGATGAACTTCTCAAATATTGCTCTAGCAACAGTAATGGCTTCTTTATTGGGTATCGGTATAATAACTACATATTTTGTTAGCTCACACTGTATGGTGACTGCATAAACATTACCATTATTTGATTTTCTAAAAGGTCCGATTGTATCAATACACGTGATAACAAAAGCTGCTTGGGGTGTGGGGGTTAAAGTCATAGGTTCAGGGAGTTTAATTTTTATTTTATTAACTTGACATTTATGACATTTCTTAACGTAATTAGCAATATCACGTGACATACCTTTCCATGTGAAAAAAGCTTTGAGTTTTTTCAATAACCTTTTCTGACCACAATGGCCACCTAACAAGGGATCCCTTTGGTATTTTTCGATTAATTTGTTAATCTCCTGTCGATCTGTAATTCGTTTCCGCGGCGAACATAGAACTACAGTCAAATTTTTAAGTAAACGTTGCCCTTTATTTTCAAATTCATTTATTGTGCACTTTTTAAAAATTTCATCATTTGTAATTAAACGCGTTTTAACAAACTCATATCTACTGGCTAATTTTTCAAGCTCAGGCAATATTTGCTCTAATGCAAAATTACCATTAGTAAATTGAACGGTTTTTTCAATATTCTTCCGTTTATGCCAAATCATCATCCTAAGAGATGTTGGTCTAATACTAAACTTTACTTCGGGCAATTTTAACTCGTTATAGTTATTTAGTGTTTCATAAACATTTAATTGTGTGACTAGAGAAGGATTATTGGGTTTTTTATATTTAACATCTTGGTCTTTTGTTTTATCATTTCTCGACATTGACCTAGTAATTGCAAGGACCTGAGAGACATTATTATGAATTTCTTTTAATTTGTCTATATTTATTCGACTTAAAGCGTCTGCCGCTGCATTATCAACACCTCGTATAATTATATTCAATTTCGAAATCATACTCTTCCAAATCAAGTCGTATCCTCGTTAGTTTAGAAGACGGATCTTTCATTGCAAAAAGATAAACAAAAGGTCGATGATCCGATTGAACTAAAAATTTTTGATTGTATAAATAACAACGAAAATATTTGATGCCCCAGTGAACTGCGGTAAGTTCCTTTAAAATAGTGGCTTTATGTGATTCTCCTTTTGTAAAAGATCGAGAAGCAAATGCAATAGGCAACTGTTCTCCTTCAAAATTTTGCGAGAGTACAGCATCGCACGCAACGTCTGATGCGTCTGTGGTAAGAGTAAACGGTTTTGAAAAATCCGGATATTGTAAAATTGGAGGGCTAATTAACGACTCCTTCAATGTCTCGAACGAATTTTGACATTGAGAGGACCAAATAAATTTTGATTTTTTCTTAGTTAAATTATTCAAAGGTAGAGTAATTTCCGCAAACTTTGGAATAAACCTACGATAGTAATTACAAAATGCAATAAAACGTTTTACTTGATCGGCATTTTGTGGAACTGGATAATTGTTAATAGCATCAAATTTCGACTCGTCTGGCAAAATACCTTTATCTGTTATTTTATGACCTAGGTAAGTAACTTCATTTCTGAAAAAATTACATTTTTCTGGATTTAGTTTTAAATTAAATTTTCTACATGCTTCAAAAACTTTTCGAAGATTGTGCAAATGGTATTTTACAGAGCATCCTATCACTATTAAATCGTCCATGTAAAGAAATGCCTTTTCAGGAGCAATTCCTGCAAAAGCTATCGACATCATTCTTTGAAAGCTATTTGGACTAACCTTTAGTCCAAAAGGTAGTCTTATGAATCTGTAAGAACCAGAATCGACACTAAATGAAGTAACATCGCGTGATTCTTCATCTAAAGGAATTTGATGAAAACCCGAAATTAAGTCAATCACTGAAAACCATTTAGCTAGCCCCAACTGATCTAAAATGTCGTCAATTCTCGGCAGTGGGAATTTGTCTGCAATTAATTTTTTGTTGAGCTGTCTAAAGTCAATGACTAAACGCCATGTTTTTTGATCAGTTGTCGATTTTTTAGGAACTAAAAGAACTGGACTATTATATTCTGAAACTGAAGGTTCTATGATATTGTTTTCTATCATTCTTTCAATTTGTTTGTTAATTTCCTGTTTTTGAGCACGAGGGGTGCGATAGTTTTTTATATAAACTGGTGTATTATCCGAAATTCTTAATTTTTGTTTATAAAAGTTATTTACAGAAACTTTATCAGTTTTAGTGCAAAAATATCTGAAAATTCATTACAAAGCTTAAGCATATCATCCTTTACAAACTCAGGTATATCCTTCGTATTTAATTGTTTTAATAAATTAGAATATCTATCGCTATTATCTGTGCCTATTTTATAAATATTAAACTTATCGATATTTATTGTTTCTAATACTACGTTTTTTAAGATTACACTTTCTGTTGTTGTATTAATTATCTTAACAAGAGGGTTTTCTTTTGAGACTAAAGTTCTGGCTACAAATATTCCCGGTTTTAATTCCTTATTTAAAACTAAACATTCGTGTGTTAAATTTTTCAAACTACGTATTTCCCTTACTACTTCACATCTAGGTGGTAAAACTAGCCAGTCGTCTTCAGGACCACTGTATATGGGTATAACTGTTTTTGCTATACCAATCTTAAAAGTTAAAGTCCAATTAGAATAATCTATTATACCTCTAAATTTTGAAAGAAAGTCTCTTCCCAAGATACCATCCGCAGGAATAGGAAAATCCCTATCTACTATGTGAAAAGAATGTTTTAATTTAAAGTGATTAATCTGAATAGAAGTTTCAGTAGTCCCTAACGAATTTATAAACCCTTCTGTTATCCCTTTGATTCTACTTTGACTTGAAATGTTAATTAGTTGTTGTGAATGAACGTTAGTTCTTTTAAAAAGTGATATATCAGCTCCTGTGTCTACGATAAAAGTAGATTTTGTACCTGTCATCTCCGTTTTAAGTACTACAAAATTTGAAAGTGTTAAATCTATATGAAAAATTTTTACATCTCTCCCAACGGTGCCTGTTGGGGAACCTGCTCGTTTCCCGAATTCGGTTCGGTTTCTGCCATCCTCACTGACCGATAATTATTTCTAGGTGGATAATTATTTCTAGGATATCTAAAATTACTGTTCCTATTAACTTGTCCTCTATAATTATAATTAAAATTTCGTCCTCTAGCACGATTGTTATTAAAATTATTATTATAAGTCCTATTGAAATTTTGCCTGTTATTGTAATTTTGCGCATTTCCTCTACTGTTTCCCCTATAGTTAAAATTAGTATGGTTTTTTACAAACATTACGTTGAAATTGTTAGGTTGGGAACTTGTACTAACAAATTTAGCAACAGCATCTTGTACCGAATTAAAAGTACCTGCTTCCATTATCAATTTAGCTTTTTCGGAACTTGCACCTAGAGTGAATGCCTTAACCGCCGATTCAGTTGCGTAATTGTTAGCTACTTCTACAGGCACACCTTCGCTAATAAAAGCTCTTTTTAAACTACTTGAAAGCGCTTCAACTTCAGATGAAAAATTTGTTGCATCCTTGGAATTTTGTTTTAAATTTAATAACTTTGCCGACAAGAGCCTTGAACCCTCGCCCTTTATGTTAGTTTTTAGTGTTGTTATGATTTGCTCTACTGTATCTTCGTTTGTTATAAAATCTCTAGCTTTACCTACTAATCTTGTTTTAATATAAGCTACGGCATTGTTTACGTGATCACCTGAATTTAGTTTTAAAATCTCTAGTGCATCTACAAATGACTGTAACTTATCAGGAGAGCCATCAAATTCTCCCGGTAGTAATTTATTTGCCAAACTAAAAAATTCAACTGCCGTCATCGTCATTGTGTATTCGTTATCTTCTTCGTCTCTTTCTTCTAAAATATTAATATCTATTTCCCCTGCACCAATAGGAGGAATTTTGTAGTTGATATTTAAAACTTGAAAAACCCTAAGTATTTTATCCCTGACTGTAACAAACTTATGCCTAACTTCTGCCTTACTATCTGAATCTAGAGAATCCCAATGCAATGCTACAATACTCGCAAATTTGTTGTACCGTGACACTAATTTTTCCGTAACTTCCTTTTTAATTAATTCGCTTTTTGGTACTTCCTTTTTTAAAACTCGTTTTGCTTGAGCGCGAGTGTCTTCTACTATTTGCTTTAACAGTGATTCAATTTTATCCCAATTTTGTGACATTGGACCACGATAAAAATTTTATACTAGATTATTAGTTACTTAAATTTAATAACTAACATTTATAAAATAAACTTAAAAATAACGCTTACGCTTGTTTTAAAATAATCTTCCTATTAAAATTAATCTTCTTTCTTCCTTTTTTTTTGTTTGTCCATCAAGTAATACCATATCCATTTTAATTTTATCCACTTATTTTACCAACTTATAATCCAACAAAAATATTTTCCCAACTACCATTTTTAACCATAGTAAATACTTATAATTAATTTTTAAACATAAAATATTTATAATCCAGTTTTTAAGGCATAAAATTTATAATATTTGACCAAAACCATAATCTTAAACTTCTCCAATTTTTAAGGGGCTTTTTTGCATTATTTCAGTCCTGCTAAGTTCCTGACGCAGCATCTTTTTCACTTTCTTTACACAATAGTTATATGTGAATATCACGGTGACAATAAAAAAAATTCCAAATAATATAACCAATATCCATTCGGTCCGGGAAACTCCTTGGCTTTCGTTTAAGCTTGCAGTGCCGCTAGCCGTTTGTGCGATTATCACTTCTTCTTCTTTACTTTTATTGTTTCCCATTTAAATATTATTTTCGATTATTGAAATTTTTGAAAATTTTTATTTGATATTTTTCTTTTTGAATTTATCATTCTTCTTTAATTAAATTATTTAAATGTACGGGCAGGATCGCCATGTAAAGAATCAATTACTCTGTTTTACGATTTATTAGTTAATGTCATATAATTGCACTACATTATTGTTAAACCACGTAACCTACATTAATTGCTTATTCTAAAGTCAGCACATTCCCGCGCGTGTTTGAAAGAGTAATGCAGTAACCCCATTTAATGAACAAATAATTAATGAAATATTAATAACTATAATAGGGCACTACACAGCAGAGGACATTGATGAATATAAAACGAGTTCGAAAGTGACTCCTGAAAATTTTTACCCGCTTCTGGATTTAATTCCTTCAAAAATTCAGGGACAAGACACACAAATGAGACATTCGCTACTCGTAACTCGATCGGTGCGCTCACACAGGGCGAGTACGTTGCAAATTAGGCGTCGGCGTCGACTTGAAAATCTCGTATTAAAGCCTGGGTCACACTAGGCTGGTTGCCAGCAGCGAGTTGTGGAAGCCGCTACTGTCAGCCATCAATCGGCTTGGTATGACCATAAAATTTGTCGCTGGCGCCGCCAGCCGGTGAGTATTTATCAGCGGCTGGTAAAATTGAACATGTTATATTTTGGTAGCCAGGCAGCGGCAACTAGCAGGTCACGTGACTCACTCCCACCCGCTGCCATCAGCGAGCAGCGCTTCAGAGGAGAGTAAGCCCATAGTATAAATAGTAACATAGTATGCCATTACGCAGCTTGTGTGGTGGGAGAATGACGTCAGTCGGTGGCACCGTGGAGTAAACACGACGTGCGAGGTAAATACTGCAATCGACGTGACGTGTTCGTACATGCATACGTCTCGTAATCTTGCCATCTCCTGACGGCATGCGCGGCCAAGTTCGATTTTCGTACACCGGAATAGCATACTAGGTATAATTATACTATGAGTAAGCCATTGTTTATGTGGACTCACAGACGACCTGCTTGCTGAAAGCGACTAAACAAAATGGCGAGTAGTAGCATGCAGTGTGACCGGGTTGCTCGCCGCTGCTTGCTGGTGCTAATCAGCAGCGGCTGGCAAGTAGCCTAGTGTGACCCAGGCTTAACAGAACTTATCGGGCGAGCTACTTGACTCTGCACTCGACCGCTTCCACTTGCCATTTACTATGATTTACTCGTCCATGTACTGATATCACCATAGCCGAGATATCTGCTGTAAAATAATAAATCAAACACACTGTATATGTGTGCTCGTTTACACAATTAACTTTTTCAGAGGCATTGTACATCCCTAAAAGCAATATTAAAGCGTTTTTGAGAATACTTTTGTGATACAGTTTGAACATCTCCAAAGCTTTGGCTAGTATAGAATTTTTTAACAGAATTCAACAGCCGCTCCTTGAGTCCCAGTAAATCGAAATAAGTTCCAGTTTTCAAAGATTAAACGTATAAGTTATTGCGTTTCATTCGCTTCTCATTCGCTTCTCATTCGCTTCGCTTTTTTGCTTTTCATTTGCTTGTTTCATTCGTCAGATATCTTGAAATTTTATACTTATAAATAATGATAGCGCAAAGAATTAATTTTTTCAAGAAAAAATTGTTATAATAGAGAAAAATAAAAAAAATAATTTAACTTAGACTCGAAGACAAGAATAACAAAAAATATACTTTTTAGGCGTGGTTTAGGTACTATCGTTACAAATAGGCACTAAATGTGTAAAATAGACATTTTAGGCAAAATGACATGCGGTTTACAGTAATCGTGAAATTGTGAAACGGATTTTGATTCGTTACTTTATAAATTTGTTAAATTATTAACGAGCATGTACTCCATCAAAATAGGCAAGCGCCTAAAAATCCAAGCCTTACTTATAACTTATAAGCATTGTTATACCTAGTTAAATAAAAATGCTTCAGTAGTAGGGTACACTAAGAATTTGCTTTATTTAACCCTCCGTTCCACGGGTGAGGCCTGTGAGATTTCGTAATAATGAATCTTTGCTGTAATTGTTGTAATTATTTTTTTAGGAACGCAAAATTTTAGGTACCTTTCAGGAATGTAAACAGTCAAATTAATGTTAAATAATAACCAAAATATAGAGTACAGTGTGGCCATAGGGCAGCCGTTGGACTTCACAGGCCTCACCCGTGGAATGAAGTAACTTTTGAAGATTAAATATAATTTCTTGTTACGACAATAATTATCATTGTCATTTGCCAATAATTAAATTATCGACATAAATCGGGTATTCCCCGTTGTACTAATTACTAATTTTTATCTAAAGTAAGTGTTATTTTCACAGTTGTGTGTTGTCTGTGTTCAGTGTGTGCACTTAGTGCTATAAGGATGAATGGGGTTGAAGATCGGCCAGATCCACCCCCAAGCAAAAGAGGATATTGCAAATTTTGTGTAAGACGCAAAACCCGTTACTTTTGTAAATTTTGCAAGGTTTGGGTGTGCCAACAACATACAATAACATGTTGCCGTGATTGCGATGATAAATTTACGGCGTAACTTTGACCCTCTCCATTTTGTGTACAATTCAGTTTTTTGAAATATTTTTGGGTTTCACTAATTGTTTATTTTATGTACTACATAGAAAAAAATTAGTTTGCCGTTTTGCTATTTTTCGTTTATGTTTATTGTTTATTTGAAAATAAAGTAGAGAAAATTAATGCGTTTGTTTAATTTGCAATAAAAAGTAATTACTAATAACTTTCTTTAAATTTTTAATGTATAAATAATAATAAAGCGACTATAATAATACTAAAAAGTTTAAAACCCTGTCTAAAATTCGTATTTTTCTTGTGGACTTCTCAGACCTCACCCGTGGAATGGTGTTCTGCCAAGTCCACCCGTGGAACGGAGGGTTAAACTATCATTTTGTTCTATTTGTGAACAGATTTGTAAATTTATTTATCTCAAATTCACATATTTCTATAGCTGTGGATGAACTCGCTTCAGATGTGTTAGAAACATTAAGATACTACACAATAATCCTAAGTTCTGTAAAGAAATTTATTTAAAAGCGCTTAAACGAGGCATCAAAAAGAAATTGCTAATTTACCATAGTTATAACACCCATATCGAGATCAAAAAATCCATTTGCTGATAAAATAATCTTTTGGTGATCAAGTTGCAGAAGAAGAGATAGGCGCTACAAATTACATTTTTGTTCTCTCAAAATCTCAATTTTACAATTTTTTTATTATACTCTTAAGTAGTGGTTACCAAACTTTTTTAACTAAAGGCGGCCTCGCCCCACTATTGGTGTATCTGAATTTACCAAGCGTCCAAAATAGAAGACATATAGGTTTACCATCAATTGTAGTGCTCAGTTGCTACACATTCCATTTTGATTGATAGTGCAATATAGGTCTACGAAGAGCTCTTTTTTTTGCTTGGAACAACGAGTTCCTGAAATTCTCCGTAATTGCCGAAAACTTGACAACTACCATAAATATTGGAATATTTCGAGGGCACTATAGTTTGGGAACCACTGCTCTAAGGTATGTACGAGCAGGAAAAGGTAAACTCCGAACTTATGAGAACAATAGGGCGGAGCCTATATCTTGCGTAGTACAAATGCGACCAGATGTTACGTACCAGATATATTTTCGTTATAGCACATTGGCTCCGCCCTATTCTTCTTATAAGTTCCGGACTTTAATTCTACATTATTTCTCCTCTTAGAGGAAGGAAGCTCGACGTACCTTTGATCTAAGCCTTTGATTAAAATAAGGCAAAGTGATTGATGTCTCAACTCTACGTGATCGATCAACCTGTAATTAATTAAACGAAAAACTAAAACTTGTCAAAACTTGAAGTTAAATTGTGACCTGATATCTTATCATTTGACAAAGAATTAGCAGTAAAATCATTTCAGTTCCAAAAATGGCAAAACTTCCTATTTCCTGGTACAGTTTAAAATTTTCCGTGTATCGATAAGTTGTGATGGCACAAATTATTTCCAAAAATGTATGTAATATACCCATAAAGGTTGGTATAGCAAATATGCGATTCATTTCTCTACTTAAATTAAATAAATGACTGTGGACGTCGGAAAAAAAGGAAAATAATTTATTAATAAAATCGCAATCGTCAGATTCGTTATTATTTTCAATATAATCGTTCAAGCCCTTAAATCTCTTCCAAACGACAAATAAAAACATAAAATAAAAGTAAAAAAATATACGCCGCGAATTAGCCACGATGGATAAATTAAAAAACTGTAAAATTAAATTTCGACAACGAAAAGAACAAAATTGTTCCTTTTGTAAGACGTACACAAGTTCCCAAATTGGGCACGAAACGATAAATAAGTTAAGCGGAGTGATAACGAATAATAATGTTAAGTAGGACGTTTTTAAAAACTCATACGAAATTAGTAGATGGTGGTCTTTGAAAATGTTGTCCAATTCTTCAACAATTTTCAAACTTTTTATAAAACGTTGGCGTTGATAAATAAATATTGATATTGTTGTAAGGGCGAAAACTTGAAAAAATATATAAACTCCTCCAATTATACGATCACCCATGGCAATTTCGTGTTGGAGTATTTCATTTAAAACGCGCAAGAAGCCAGTAATTGTTATATAAACGAATACTCCTGAAAAATTATTATTAATAAACTGGTTAACAGAGTCTTAAAGTCCGATACAAACGATCAGGCTTCTACCACGGCTAGAGATAGAGATGTGCACTTGTTCAGGTCAAACTTGCTCAAAAGCCGCCTGAACGATCTAGAGACGCTTGTTTTGTTGTGTATGAGCACTCATGAGCAGTTTCAAAAGCCCAATTGTTTGTAGTGGGCTTTCGATTACACCAGATACAAAATATTTTCCCGTATAGTTTAAAAAATGGGTTTTAATTGAACAAAGGTGGATGTAAGGGGTAAAAAACTCTTTGAATTGTTTCAAACCATATCTAGCAAAAATTGAATTAGTCACAATGACATGAGCTTTAATAGGGAGATTACGGAAAATCTTAACACTTGCAACCCTCCGTAGAAGCTGGCTACTTTGGTACCATGTAACAACAAGTTAGTTTATCCAAACCACGTGACAAAACATAACGGGAAATATTTTTGTGCATGTGATAAATATAGTATATTAAATAACTAGTCTCATAAGGCACCTTGTTAACGTGCGAGTCCAAATTTAGAAAAAGAGCCGCTTGCGGCGAGTTTTCTAAAGAACGAGTACGTTAACAAGCCTTATGAAACGTGTTATTTATACTATTTTTTCTATTTAGGCATTTTGAAAAAAAATTACCTTAGAACATAAAACATCCGAAAGGAGGGTTAGCAACGATTGCCTATATGAGAAAATGCGACAAAAATGTCATTTTAGAAATCCATAAATGACTCATTCCTTCTGTCGAGTTTACATTATCATTGGCTGTCATGATCTTACCTTATAAGTGGGAGTATAAGCAACCATTTCTATTGGAGAAATTGATCGGAAATTGCTCTATTTAAAAAACTATTGCGATCCATATTATTAACTCTTTCCTGGTAGAGTAGCGCAGGTTATTTATTCAATGAGATACCCTAATTACGCAGTGTGTTTAGTAATTTTCCCCATTTTCCTTTAAAATTTTTATCTCTTACGTACCTGTGTTACCAAATAAATGATGGCAATCAATAGGACGTGCTTCAAAATAATAGCTCTTTTTATCTTTATCAAATTTTTGATCGAAAGGAGCCACTCCGCATACTTTGGCGGGAATGTATAAGAATTTTACAATGCTGTTTAAATTTTCGATTTTAGCCATGACTTGTTTCTCGTATGTCGTAGAAATTATACCTAATTATTTTTTATGTAATAATCTAATAATAATTGCTTCAATTTGGTAAATAATAAAAGGAAATTATATTACTCATTATGTCATTATTTATTAATAAAACGCCATTCAAAACAATAATTATTTTGATGTAATGAAAAAAGCTTTGATAATTAATTATTCAGAAAACCAACAACCACTGATGCCGCTATACCTGTCTAATTCTTAAAACCAATCATACCGATTGTACACTTTGGCAGGTCTCTGAATGAAAAAATTAAGAATTATTGGGAAAACGTTGCAAAAAGAGTGGTGCATATGGGTCATTTTTTTACAAACATTTTCAAATTCTTCAAATTTTGACTTTTTCAAGTTTCCGTTTCACTATTTTTTGAATAACTTCGCTTGTATTAGTCGGATCGGGATTAAAAATTTTTCGGTTTGTTTGCAATGAATCTCTCTTTAAAACTGCCTAAGTTAAAATGATTTATATTAATTTCCTAACCTAAAAAAAATTATAAACTGCCGTCATTGGTGAGTCGTAGTTTATTATAGATAACTTGAGTATTAATTAATGTTATAGTATGGAACTTTAGGAAGTTGTAGCGGATATAGTAATAAATCCATATTGCAAGTTTGTTCCAAAAGTATTAAGAACAACGGCTAAAATTTGCATTTTTGTTCAAATTTTCTTTTTCATATTTGTGGTGAGCAATTGATGATATCGTAATAATTCTTCTCTTGAAATGTTGAAAATTCTATGCTCTTTCAGATGAAAATAAAGACAATCACACTAGACCACTTTTTCTTCTGATTTCGTTGAAAATAAAAATAAAATTTTTCAACTATTTGCCCACAAAACCAATTTTAGTAGTGGTCCTTAAAACTTTATTTTTTAATTGGGGCTCAGATGTACTATCTTATAGTCAAGTAAAATTGAATTTGGCCCAAATTTCTAAATACGCGCCAAAATAACCACCTTACTTTTTGACACCCTGTATATATTGCTTATAAAAGCCTTCTATTATTTTTTTTTCTGGACTATAACAACTAAAAATTATTATAATTTTATACAATTATTATTAGATTATTACATTATTAATTAAAAAAAGCCATACAGGATTACTATCTTCATAAATTGTACTTTGATATCTTAATGCACAATTATTATTTATTTTACTTTTATTTAGAAAAAAAATCGGACTTAGAATTTCACAATTTTGAAGATTTTCTTTAATTAGCAATTTCCTAATCTTTAGTCCCTCAATTAATAAAAGAGAGCTCTATTCTAACAATTTTTTTGTACAAAGCCTATATTAAAATCAATATTATTCCTATCCGAGAAAAATAATTAAATTGTTTCTTATTTTTTATTCACACTTCTATCACACTATCTACATAAGATAAGCTAAATGTAGATAAGCTTTGAGACAACAATAATAAGATTATGACAATTTCCCATTTTCACAGTTTATTACACTTGTTTAATATTAATTTAGATACTTTTTCTCCTATCATCATAGCTGGAGCACTAGGAAATCCAGATATAATAGTAGGCATAATACTTGCATCGGCAACTCTTAATTTTTTAATTCCGTGCACTCTTAACTTATGATCTACGACAGCTCCATTAAAAATGGGATCAGGTCCCATTTTACAAGTTCCGACGGGATGCTCATAAGTTATTGCTAAATATCTAATTTGGCAATACCAATATTCTCTCGTATTAAATTCCATTTCTTTACATTTCGGATGTGTCATGTTTGGTAATAAAGTGGCATTAATTTTTCTAAAAGCTTCAGTTTTGATTAAATTTAAAACTATTTTAATTCCTTCATACATAGTTTCTAAATCTAAATTGTGTAAATCACTAAATGAGTTTGGGTCAATTAGAGGAAACTCGTAAGGTGATGATGAATTTAATTTAACTTTTCCTCTTGATTTTGGTTGCAATATTAATGGAGCTATGCTAAAAATATTACTCGCATTTAAATTTGCATAATTCGATTGGAATGTGTCGTCATTGAAATTAATGTAATATTGAAAGAGTTCGTTAGGTACGAAAAACATTATTAAAATATCAGGAAAATCTGGCCGATTTTCCAGTTTGGTTTGAAAGAACGACAAGCATTGAGAATTTGTTGCAAAAGTAAGAACACCAAAACCTTGTAAATAATCGCGAACTTGTTGTTCCAAACTTATATTAGGATAAGTTACATTGGCTGTAAAGATCAAATTTAAGAATGCAAACTGATCGTGTAAATTATAACCGACTGATAAGGGACGTATAAGAGGAATACCGTGAGTTTTTAATTCTTGGGCAGGCCCAACTCCTGATAGCATTAAAAGTTGTGGAGAGTGAAAACTACCAGCAGATAAAATTATTTCTCTTCGAGCTCTTGCCAAATGTAATTTTTTACCATGGCTAAAAGTCACCCCATAAGCTTCTTTTGTGAACTTATCGATATTAATTTTAGTAGCATAGCTGTAAGTCATAATTTTTAAATTTGAGCGATTGTAAGCTGGTCTTAAAAAGGCCTTGTTCGAACTAACGCGTCTACCATTTATTGTATTAAATTGAGTTGGAGCAACGCCAATTTGTTGAGCTCCGTTGGGATCAACAACTTTTTGTCCCAATTCAATATTTGCTTCCACGAAAGAATAGAATGGAAGTTGATTTGGACTCTCGTATTCGACGTTTAAATAACCTCCTCTTCTGTGATATTTAGGGTCGCTGTAATTGAAACTTGCGTTTTCAGATTTTAAAAATAGTGGTAAGACGTCTTTGTAAGACCATCCGGGGTTGCCTTGTTTTTCCCAATCGTCGTAACTAAGTTTATTGCCCCGGAGGTAATTTAAGCGGTTTATTATTGTGGAACCACCTAAACCTTTTCCACGAAAGTATGTGCATTGGTGATTGATCGATCCTAAAAATTGAAAGACATAATATTTTAAATCTCATCCATAGACTTATTAAATAAAACGGACTAATTACAGTAATTTATTTAAAAAAAAAGTAATTTAAGTGTTACTAACATTGGGATCTCGGAAACGGTAAGAGTTACGAGATTGATATTAGCAAAAGGTTGCGTATTTTGATGACCATTAAATCCGTGTTTAATTCAAAATGGTTACCGAAATAACGCAAAAAAACAGAAAATTGGCAGTTTAGTTTTTCAACTATAATTTGCTTTAGAAAAAACACTCTTTAGGTTAGAAAAAAATTTTCAGGAGGTCAAAAGAGTTATCAAGTATGAGAAGATTGGAGAAAGATTGGAGAATAATATGTGAATATTTTCAAAAAAAGAATTTTGCAGCAAAATCCTGAAATACGGGTCAATTAAATTTGTTGAAAGACAAAATCTTTTTATTGCATTTGGAGAAGTCAAATTGTTTTATTCATGAAATCCGTGCGGTTTGTTAAAGAATGACCGGATATATACAAATTCAAAAAACCAGTGGAAAACTGAACTTGAGGTTTGTGCCAGTTCGATCTCCTTTTATAAAGTTTTTTTAAATCGTCTTACCTAAACATGAGCCCTTTTGTGATGTTGTTATAAAATTCCACGTGTATTGAGAATTTGTTAAAATCCCTGTAAATATTGGTATGTCAGTAAAATCATCTTCCTGTCCGCCAGCTTCAATTAAAAGAACTTTACATCTTTTCTTTTCGCTTAGACGACTTGCAATAACCGAACCAGACGTTCCTGCTCCAATTATAATGTAATCAAACTCTCCAAAGTCTAAAAAAAATTTGTTTGTTTGTTAATTTGTGTGTTCTGAAAATTATTTTTTCTTCTCTCATAGTAAAAGTAAGCATTTTGTCACCATTTACTCGTTACGAAAATAGTGTTTTCTTCTCTAGAGAGGGAAAGTAATATTACAAGCGGATGTTGATAGATGGCGTAAAATTACCGAAGTAAGACGAGCTTGAAGTTTGTGATTTTAGTTAATCCGGCATCCGACAGGTGAACTTTTGTTACGAGTTCCGACACGTAGGGTGTGACAAAGCCAACTCGATTTTGAAACAGTACTACTGCTACAATATAAATTTTTTAACTGCATTATTTGCTTTAATATGTAGTATGTTTTAGAAAGCTATAAAGGCCCTGTAGTCGATTGCAGCGATATTTGAATGTTTGCTATGCGGTTTTCGAGCGCTGGGGTTTGTCACACCCCACGTGTCGGATGCCGGGTTAATTAATTGTTTTAATTGATAAATTTATAAATTTACTAAATGGCACTTACAACGTAATAAATATTTTGTAATTTAAATTTAAATAAATTCCAATTTTATCTGAAAAGTGACATTGCCGTCACTTGGCGTCATCTAGCGGCTTTTTAAAAAATCTCTGTTGAAATGTCAGTTCAAATTTTAGTAAAAATAATTATATTAAAATGTACTAATTATTGTCGTAGAAAAATAGCATTTACGACTCGAGATGAAATCCGTTTTTTTCGTTCGAAGGATTATTTCACTCGCCGCTTACGCGGCTCTTGAATTAAATTCTATCTCACGAAAAAAACTGATGTTTCATCTCATGTTGTAAAAAATACTATTAAAAAGCTAGCACCGCAACCAGTCAACGTGGAAGGTTTTTACTATTCGGATGCAGCAGCTATCGCTACCCACCTTGCGGATTACTTTGTAACCTAACAAGACCAGGAAAAATTTGTTGAAAAGTGTTTTAAACTAGGTCTTTATGATAGTTTTGGCAGTTAAATTTACGCCAAAATATCAAATAGTATTATAAGATTTATTTTTATTTCGCAAATTGAACGTTATTTTGAAAATATTCTAATGAAACAACCAATAATCAATTAAAGGTGCTGACAGTTTTTTAAGAACATTGTGGTAAGGTTTACTGGGCCGGAGAACTATACGTGCGCAGAGACTTGCAAAGGTAAATATCTGGTTGAGAATTTTGGGACGTAATTTTTATAGTCCATTCTTCCTACATGGAACTTTTGAAATGCTGAGCTAGCTAGCAGTAATTTAACAACGTTTGGTTCCAAACAGATGACGCCTTTCCACATTATGGAGTCGTAGTTAGGCGATCACGATCACGGATATGTGAAGCATTTTAAACCTAGTACCTAAATGTAATTTAATTGTGAAAAATCGAGAATAAAGAAGTTACGGCAATATTGCGTTAGGGCACATGCGAAAAGCAAACATTAGATTAAAAATAATACACTTTTATTATTTACCAGAGACTTCATTAGATTTTGGTATATAGAAACTGGCATCTGTGGGTCCTCTTTCTACGCTGTATCTTCGTATTCTCTCATTTATTAATTTCACGTAGTACTGAACTTTGCTATCATTCTGTGCTATGCCCAAAGTTAACGAACTAATTAAAATAATAATAGCTGAAGTTATCATTATTTCATTTATATTTTCTTTTAGTTATTTAACACTGATAATATTAAACTGTCCTGCTTCTTTTTATACTTATACCAAAAAAATTTCCACAAGTTATCTACTATAAAAATAAGTAATTATTGTAGGGCACGATAAAAAAAACGCTTACAAAATTTGTAGCATATTAATGCTCTGAATTATGAATGATAACGAAAATCTTATACATAACATGAAGGGCGTGTTTTATGACCTATAATAAGAAGAAACGTCAAGGGAAACAAGTATCGGAAAATGTTTGTTAAGAAAGTGACAGACGATGGAAATTTCGCAATCGGTTTTGTACTCCTTTGTTCAAATATTAATAAAAAACTCTGACGTGGGAGTGAGGTCGTAACAGAACTCGTTCGTGCTGTAACGACTAAAACGTCACAGCCTTATGCAGCCAACGTTTCTGTGGTTTACAAATAAATTTATTAAGTTGCTTTCCAGATAACTTAGTCGCGAAGCAAGGATTCACTAATTCGAACCACATGTTGGTACTTATAGTCAGGGATTAATCTCGATCCGAGAATTGTTCATAAATCTGGGTGAAATCTGGCAACGTTGCTCAATGTCAAAGTTTGACGTTAGACTATTTTAATATAGTAGGTCAATGATTTTAGATATTAACAAGTAAAATAGTATATTAAAAAGCAAGTATCATTAGGCATCTTCTTAACGTATGAGTCCAAAGTTTAGAAAACAAGCGCGCAGCGCGCGTTTTCTAATGGGACGAATGCGTTAAGGGCCTAATGAAACGTGTTTTTTATACTATTTTTTCTATTTCGCTGCATTATTTTATAAAAATGGTATTAAAATTACGTCAAAATATAGTTTTTGGGATTTTGATGCGCAAATTTATTTATGTTGGCAGTACTTATTCTAAAGTTTGACGTTCGTGTTTGAAAGTTAGTCTAATCTGACCAATGAAATTAATTTTATAACTGTCAAATAAAATTTATCTGTCAACATGCAGTGCGGCACATTGAAAAAAATTACCTAGAAACAGTGCTGTTATAGACTCTATAAGCGTACTATTATGACGTCAAAACAGTATTCTTATAGGCTTCTTAACGTACCGAAATAGAAAAATATGTTTTATATAATTATAAATCACTTTGAAAGTTCTAAGTTTTGGTTTTTAATTATATTTTATTATGACAAGAAGAACAATTAACAAAATTGAAGAAGAGCGAGCTTTAGTAAGCAAAATACGACTCGTCACATCTTTATTGCAGCGATACCTTCTCCTAAATTCGCTTTCCTCAAAAAGTCGATGGGATTTTCAACATCTCTGATATACCTTACTTTATAAATTACATTAATTCAATGCTTGTGCTCTAGCTATGAAAGAATGTTACACACTGTAGTCTTGAAACCAAATATAAATTCAATTCAAGTGCAGTTCGAATTTTTTAAACAAATAACAGGGTCATAAGAACATTCCTTTTAAAATTTGGATTTGCTTTCATACCTTGCAGTTCCATACCTTTTGGGTTGTAACGATGTTACGATCTGATACTGGAAAAATTATCATCGTTTTCACGCTCGAGTTTTTTATTAAAAATAACTCGTACGTAATCCACCAGTAACTATCAGATCACCCGTTTCTTTGTATCATCTGCGATGCAATAATATAAATCTTTATCCGACGTTTACTAAAACCACCTAGCGTAGTGTAAATGCTCGAGGTCGCCCCGCTTAAATTCCATAGCAGTGGTCATTTAAAATTATTCATTTAATTTTAATTTATTTTTGGCCCTTCAGGTATCCCAAATATATTTTTTCATGATTTTAATTTTTCTTGGTAACGTCCTTAATATTTTCATCTATTTTTCATAATTTTAAAATCATTTAAAATATTTAATATTATATTAATATTTTAAATGCTTTTTGGAATTATTTCTAATTCACGTACCTTATCGAAATTTATACCATTCGATGCCCCTTTTAAGCCCGTATCTATCAACAGTTACATAATCGCATAAAAAGCATATATATGTAGAAGATTGTTGATAATCGCAGATATGAGTACGAAACACGGAGTAAGATGTACGCTCCCACCAAATAATAAACAGAGTTCTGATTGGTGCTAAAAACTTGATGGTGGAGAATTAATAAATATTCGAGGTCTATTGGAAGGCAGTCCGTGTGGGGTTCCGTGGCCGTCCGTGCTGATCCACTGTGCCTGTTTGTGTTGAGTGAGATCTTCGTGTGCTGTGGGTAGTTGTTGGTCTGGCGTCCATTTCAAGCCGCAGTTGTAGGGTAGAAGCTGATCGCGTCTACCCAAGTACATTCCCAGTGGTCAGGCCTTTTTGGACCAATCGCTTTTGCCTCCCCTAGTGGTCAGGCCTTTTGGCCCAATCGCTTCTACCTTGTCCAGTGGTCAGGCCTTTTTGGCCCAATCGCTTTTGCCTTCCCGAGTGGTGAGGCCTTTTGGCCCAATCGCTCTTACGTTGTCCAATGGACAGGTCTTTACGACCCAATCGCTTTGGCCCTCCTTAGTGGTCAGGGCTTTTTGACCCAATCGCTTTGACCCTCGTTAGTGGTCAATTCTTGTCGACCCAATCGCTTCTACCATCCACGACTTGGAGCCGTCTCGCCGGAAGTTCGTTCCGTGATCCAAGAACCCCCCGAAGAAGGAAGTTCTTTATTTTTATTGTCAACCAGTATTGTTTAATTTTTCCATTACTTTATTCTTAATAAATATTTTTTATAAGTGCGTTGTTGTAAGTTATACCCATCGAACCACCCCGTCTTCGGCTAGAGTCAAGCCGAAGGCACAAAACACGGTAACCCCGGTTATCGGTGTTACAGGGTAATCGTTCGTTGTTTAATTCCTCTTCATAATTGTCCAGATAATCGAAAAATTCGTTGTTAAAATCGCACAATCTTGGATTATTCAACTATAGTAGACGTTTTAAATGAATCCGATAATTAATTCTCGGATTGAAATCAATTCTCGACTATATAGTAGCGTAGAACTAAACAATTTCAAAAAAAAGCGGAGGGATAGGAATTTTTTTTCACAAATCGCTTTATTTTGGCACCCTAATTATGGGAGAGATTTTTCCAGATCAGAGGCGTGCGGGAACAGGGTCAAAATCGTCTTTGTTTGTTGCGTTTAACGAGTAGTTCACCGCATGTTTCATGTTTATCACTAAGTTACTAAATTATTGTTATTTGTATATGTTAGACTCAATCTCCGAATACGCTCAATTGCCGAAATAAACGAGCAGTCCTAGAGTTGAGTAATCGAAAATGCTCAATCGCCAAATTAAGTTGTTATTTCGGAAATTGAACACAAAATTTTAATCAATTCGCAAACTGTGCAAGATGCTGTTACACGATTCCCGATTCTTATAATATTTCAGTGATCAATTAGTACAATTTGCACAGTTCTGAGATTGAGTGTATTAGAAATCATCACCACTGCAGCAGTGTGAGCAAGCATAATTATAAGCTATGACCTTTTATATTGGTATTTTAGAAAAACCCACCAGGTCACTGGGGATAAACGGGTCAAGAAAAAAGATAAATTCATAATAAATTATGAGGATCATCTTACCAAGTTCCTGTTTCTCAGACCAATAAAAACTAAGACAGTCGAAAAGGTTGATTATAATTTAATGGGCATATTTATCATTGTTGGTGCTCCATGTCCTCTTCATAGCGATAGAGAAAAAGAATTTGCTAATACTGTAATCAAGAATGTCTTAGAAATTCTCAATGCTAAAGTAGTTCACAGCAAACCGCGCCATTCCCAAAGTCAAGGATCGCTGCAGAGCGGAAACCAGAATGTTCCTGACATTTTAATAACCTGGATGAAAGATAGCAACACAACAAAATAGGCGAAAAGCTTAAGATTTGTGCAGTTAAAAAAAACCGATCTCTTCGTAAAAGTATAGAAAGAAGTTCTTACGAAGCCATGTTTGGTGTATCTGTTCATGACTGGGATTCTGTAACTATTAGATAGATAGATAACTAAAGATACGCTAACGCTATTTACCTGCTCTCTATCGCTCTCCGACAAATGTTTAAAAATTGATAGGAGAAGAATAAAGGGTAAGTAGCTTAGCGTTAGCTATCGTATCGCTAATAGTTACAGGATACCAGCCCATTTTAGCTATCATTATTTGTATCTCCTGGAATTTGCATCCATCCGAGCAATTAAAAATTGAACAATCTGCAAAAGGAAATTTTTCAGTTGCTCAATTGCCGAAAAGATTAAATAATCGGTTGTAGAGCAAACGCATCTTTCACAGTTCGCAGAATGATTAAAATTTTATGCTCACTTGCCGAAATAACAACTCATTTCGGCAATTTATCATTTTTGATTGCTCAATCCTCGGATTGGTCGTTTATTTCGGCAATTGAGGGAATTCGGGGATTGCGTCTAACATATACAACTCTTCATAAACATAAGGCGAAAAAACGGCGAAGAAGTTGAGAAAAAATTACAATTTTCTATTATTTTAAAGTGCTTGGCAATACCTTTCATTTAAAAAAAAGTTTCACCCTCTATCATCATTTGCTCCAACTTTATTAGTGGTTGAAAATTTTTAATCTTCTAGCGATTGTGGCTGTTTAAATAAATATTTGAAGTTGAAATTTGGTACAGTGTTTCTGTGTATCAAAATACATCTTTTAAAAGCATTTTCAAAAAATTTGGCCATTTACTTTTTTCTTAAATTAAATTTGAAAATATATCAACTTTCTATGGTTTCTATTTTTTTCTGCATAAACCAACTATCCGTTTGGGTTCGGACCGGTCTCATTCTCTTTGTAATTTTATACGTTAAAAATTATGTAAGATGCATTTTTTTGCTATTTTCAATGTGATCAAAGATATTGTCAAAACTAGCAGTTTTGCAACAAAGACGATTTTGACCCTGTTCCCGCACGCCTCTGATCTGGAAAAATCTCTGCCATAATTAGGGTCCCAAAATAAAGCGATTCGTGAAGAAAAATTGCTATCCCTCCGCTTTTTCTAAAAGCGCTGGTTTTTTGATTAATTCGACTCTGCTAATAAAATAACTATTTTTATTAATTTACATACAAACGTTGAGCATTACTCAACGTTGCCAAATCTAGGAATAATTCTCGGATCTAGATTAATACGCGACTATTGGTACGAGTATAACAAAAATAATACATAAAGAAACCTTATAACAAAATCTATTGTTCTTTAAATATTAAACCAAGTACCCACGATTAAAGCGGAACATAGCCAAATAACACAGGAAATTAACTCACCAGCTTCATCTACATAACGCTAATGAGAGTGATTGAAAGAGAATTATTTGCTCAATCTGTTGATACCAAATACTTCTTGATTAATGATTGTTTTAACAATAAAGAAGCAATTTAAATATTTATATAATTTTAAAAACTACGAGCACCCATGATACCTGTCAAATTCAAATAATTGTAGTTTCCCACGGGTTGCTCATGAAAGTGACGCGCACTATCTTACGTTAATTAGAAACTACCATTGGAAACTACCCATTATCTATCAGATCTAGAAAAAAAAATACGTAGTTGAAGAGAACACTATCAGCTTTAAATTACATGTATATGTATAATGTTATGATTTTCAATTATTTATCATGAAGAAAAAAATTATTGAATGTAACAAAAACGAATTCGACAAAGGGAATAAAAAATCCATATAAGATTACTATCTTCATACATTATTCTTTGATGTCCTTAACCTTCGGAAGACACACTGGGGTAGTTAATGTCCCACGCAAACTTTCTTTCATTGCCAATTAATAATCGCTGCGTCTTGAAACTTGATACTTTAAAATTCCAGAAAGCCTGTTACCTATTAAAATCAACATTATTCCCATCTGTGAAAAAAGATTTCAATTGTTTTTTACTTTTTATTCACACTGTATAATGTAGATAACTTTTGAGACAAGAATAAAATAATGACTATTTCCCACTTTTACATTTTATTACACTTGTTTAATATTAAATTAGATACTTTTTCACCTATCATCATAGCTGGGGCACTAGTAAATCCAGATATAGTAGTAGGCATAATACTTGCATCGGCCACTCTTAATTTTTTAATTCCGTGCACTCTTAACTTATGATCTACGACAGCTCCATTAAAAATGGGATCAGGTCCCATTTTACAAGTTCCGACGGGATGCTCATAAGTTATTGCTAAATATCTAATTTGGCAATACCAATATTCTCTCGTATTAAATTCCATTTCTTTACATTTCGGATGTGTCATGTTTGGTAATAAAGTGGCATTAATTTTTCTAAAAGCTTCAGTTTTGATTAAATTTAAAACTATTTTAATTCCTTCATACATAGTTTCTAAATCTAAATTGTGTAAATCACTAAATGAGTTTGGGTCAATTAGAGGAAACTCGTAAGGTGATGATGAATTTAATTTAACTTTTCCTCTTGATTTTGGTTGCAATATTAATGGAGCTATGCTAAAAATATTACTCGCATTTAAATTTGCATAATTCGATTGGAATGTGTCGTCATTGAAATTAATGTAATATTGAAAGAGTTCGTTAGGTACGAAAAACATTATTAAAATATCAGGAAAATCTGGCCGATTTTTCAGTTTGGTTTGAAAGAACGACAAGCATTGAGAATTTGTTGCAAAAGTAAGAACACCAAAACCTCGTAAATAATCGCGAACTTGTTGTTCCAAACTTACATTAGGATAAGTTACATTGGCTGTAAAGATCAAATTTAAGAATGCAAACTGATCGTGTAAATTATAACCGACTGATAAGGGACGTATAAGAGGAATACCGTGAGTTTTTAATTCTTGGGCAGGCCCAACTCCTGATAACATTAAAAGTTGTGGAGAGTGAAAACTACCAGCAGATAAAATTATTTCTCTTCGAGCTCTTGCCAAATGTAATTTTTTACCATGGCTAAAAGTCACTCCATAAGCTTCTTTTGTGAACTTATCGATATTAATTTTAGTAGCATAGCTGTAAGTCATAATTTTTAAATTTGAGCGATTGTAAGCTGGTCTTAAAAAGGCCTTGTTCGAACTAACGCGTCTACCATTTATTGTATTAAATTGAGTTGGAGCAACGCCAATTTGTTGAGCTCCGTTGGGATCAACAACTTTTTGTCCCAATTCAATATTTGCTTCCACGAAAGAATAGAATGGAAGTTGATTTGGACTCGAGTATTCGACGTTTAAATAGCCTCCTTTTCTCCGATATGTAGAGTCGCTGTAGTTAAAACTTGCATTATCAAATTTTAAAAATAGTGGTAAGACGTCTTTGTAAGACCATCCGGGGTTACCTTGTTTTTCCCAATCGTCGTAACTGAGTTTATTGCCTCGAAGGTAGTTTATGCGGTTTGTTATTGTGGAACCACCTAAACCTTTTCCACGAAAGTATGCGCATTGATGATTGATCGATCCTGAAAGATTAATAATATATTTAATAGGTATCACTTTTCTTAAGTAGTATCAACATTGAGATCTCAAAGACGGTAAGAGTTAAGAGATTGGTTATATTAGCTAAAAGTTGCGTATTTTGATGACCTTTTAGAACCCGTTTAAGAAATTTAAAAATTCACAATTGGACTGTAGTTTCAAATGGTTTACTTTAAAAAAAAACATCTTAATAAAAACTTTTAGGGGGTCAGAAGAGCTATCAAACGATACCAAACACGACTATTTATCACATCGACGCTAGGCGTCGCGACGTTCAACTTTTAATTTGTTTACGGAGACCTATTTTTTTGTTATTAAAATTACTCAGTTGGTTTCTCTAAATTCGAATACCAACACTTTCTATCTTCTACTTTTCTTAATTTGCACAATTTTTTGTAGGTGCTGTTACGTTATGTTAATATATGTTAACGTATGTTACTTTTTACAAAGAAAAATAGTGCCCAAAACGCGAGTTGATTAGGAAATTATATTAAATCAAATTAATATTTATTAAATTTTAGTAATTTAATTTTATTTCGTGCCCAACTTGCGTTTCTAAAGCGTCAAAAACGTTTAGTAAATAATTATTTATCATCGTAAATATTAACATATTAACATAACGTAACTATCGTAACCTAAAAAGCCTCGCTTCGACGTGATAAAAAGTCGAGTTTGGTATCGTTTGATAGCTCTTTCGACCTGCTGAAAAATTTTCCAAATATTTTTTTTCGTTAGTAAACCGTTTGGAAACGACAGTCGAAAAACAAAATTGTCAATTTTCAGTTTTTTTTACGTTATCTCGAAAACCATTTTGAATTTAGAAATTTTCTAAACAGATTCTTAATGGTCATCAAAATATGCAACTTTTTACTAATTTGACCACTCTCATAACTCGTCGTCGATCATTGTCGCTGGTCTATGAACGAGCTTTTATTTACACAGCTTGATATTTGTGCAAGTGCGACCTCCATTTAGCAAGACCTTTTTTAAACCGTCTTACCTAAGCATGAGCCTTTTTGTGGTATTGTTTTTAAATTCCACATGTATGGGGAATTGTTTAAAAGTTGTGTAAATATTGGTATGTCAGTAAAATCATCTTCCTGTCCGCCAGCTTCAATTAAAAGAATTTTACATTTTTTCTTTTCGCTTAGACGACTTGCAATAACCGAACCAGACGCTCCTGCTCCAATTATAATGTAATCAAACTCTCCAAATTCTAAACAAAAATTTTTTGTTTGTTAATTTGGCTGTTCTGGAAATTATTTTAAAAAGCAAAGCACATTTTTGGCGAGGGACGGAATTACACTACTAAACTAACTACGAGTCGTAGTTAAGACATATCTAAACAGAATGTGATGACGAACGCATTGTTCAAGATCACGGATATGTGAAGCATTTTAAACCTAGTAGCTAACTTTTGTTAAAATGTTCTTGTGAAAAATCGGAAATGAAGAAGTTTTAGCGATGTTGGTTTAGAAGCAGAGAAGCAAACATAAGATCAAAAATAATGCACTTTTATTATTTACCAGAGACTTCATTAGATTTTGGTATATAAGAACTGGTATCTGTGGGTCCTTTTTCTCCGCTGTATTTTTGTATTTTCTCATTTATTAATTCCACATAGTACTGAACTTCGCTATCATTTTGTGCTATGCCCAAAGTTAACGAACTAATTAAAATAATAAAAGCTGTTATCATTTTTTCATTTATATTTTCTGCTATTTATTTAGTATTGATACTGTCAACAGCATTACTTCTTTTATATCCTTATACCAAAATAATAACTATTAAAAAAAGAGATAATTAATGTAGGGCACGATAAAAAAAAACACTTATGTAGCATATTAATTGCTCATAATTCTGAATGATAACGAAAATACAGTCAAAACCCATTACAACGACTTTTAAGGGACCGCAAAATCCGGTCATTATAACCGATAGGCGTACTAAGCAATTATGTTTTTAAGCAAAACTATGCAAAAAGAAAACAAAGGTACTTCTACATCTCACATCCAATATGTCATACAAAGCGGTGTCGTTTGTACAATCGTGAAAAATAACTAATAATAAATTCATTTTTTAAACTGACACTAGCATTTATCGAAAGTAGTTAGATAGAGATACACAATGTGGTTATTTTTTTCAGAAATGTAATTAAAATAGATGTGTAAAATCAAATTTTGTTACTTTTTTATTCAAGTTGTCAGAAAACTGACGGGAGCATTGAATAAATAACCACTACTCTACCAGGAAAGAGCCATTTAGCTAATAATATGGATCGCAATGGTTTTTTAATTATATCAATTATTTCAACTCAATTTCTGCAATAGAAATGGTTGCTTATACGGAAAGATCCACTTATAAGGAAAGATCATGACAGCCAATGATAATGTAAACTCGTCGAAATGAATGAGTCATCCATAGCTTTCCAAAATGTCGTTTCCGTCGCATTTTCTCTTATAGGCAATAGTGGCTAACCTTCCTTTCGGATCTTTATATTCTAAGGACGGAAGTATTACATAGGTTATGATTTTGGTGACAGCTTTAAGAAAAAATGCGGTTTTACACGTCTCTTTATAATAAAATTCCAAAAACTAGCGGAAAACAGCATTTTTTCGGAAAGCTGTAAGGAAAATCATAACCTATTTAATACTTCCGACAATTTTCTGACAACTTGAATAAAAAATAACAAAATTTGATTTAACAGAAAAAAATAACCACATTGTACGTATTATCTCTGTCTAACTACTTTCGATTGTATTATATCTCACTCGCTTTGTAGGCGCTGTTGTCACATAAATAAGAACAACCTTTTTCGATATAATTTTTGCACAATCGTGTTCTATTCTGTACTTATCTTGTTATAATCGAGAAAAAAATTTTTTTTATTGAAGTTCTCGACGTTTTAGTAAGTTTTAGTAAAAGTTAAAGTATTTTATGCAAGCGGCAAGAAGTAGAAGTAGTAATTTTCGTTGCGTAGCTGTAAGTCATAATTTTTAAATTTGTGCGTTTGTAAGCTGATCTTAAAAAGGCCTTGTTCGAACTAACGCGTCTACCTCTTATTGTATTAAATTGTGTTTGACTAACACCAATTTGTTGAGCTCCATTGGAATCAACAACTTTTTGTCCCAATTCAATATTTGCTTCTACGAACGAATAGAATGGAAGTTGATTTGGACTTTCGTATTCGACGTTTAAATAGCCCCCTCTTCTGTGATATTTAGGGTCACTGTAATTGAAACTTGCGTTCTCAGATTTTAAAAATAATGGTAAGACGTCTTTGTAAGACCATCCGGGGTTGCCTTGTCTTTCCCAATCGTCGTAACTAAGTCTATTACCGCGAAGGTAAAATAGGCGGTTTAGTATGGTTGAACCACCGAGACCTCTTCCTCGAAGATACATGCATTGATTATTTACCATTCCTAGAAAAAATTAATAACATTATGTTAAGAGGACTAAATTAGAAAGTAGAAGTAGAAGTAGAAAGTAATTTTGAAAGTACATTTTTTAAAAACATTTTGGTGTTCTTCCAAAAAATTGTACTTGAAAGATAGACAAAATTATGAGGATTTATGAATGCCCGAGGGATATTCAACGAGATAATTTTTTTTAAATTTAAATTCAAGTTCAAGTTCATCACAAGTTCAAAAATTTTCAAAACATTACAGCTTTGATAGAAACTCGATTACATTTTCTAGAAACAAATTGAGAAAATTCTGTACTTTGCTTTGGTAATAATTTGCAAAAAATAGTACATTGCAATACATGGTCGGTAAGTGCAGAGTTAACAAATCGAGAAAATGTTAGCAAAACGAGACCCGTAGGGTCGAGTTTTTCTAATTTTCGAGATTTGTTACGAAAAGCACTTAACGATCCGAGTATTGCATACTATTTTTTGCACAATCGTGAAAAATAACTAATAATAAATTCATTTTTTAAACTGACACTAGTTGACAGTTGTAAATAATTTTTATAATTTTAAAGTTTATTCAAAATAGTAACCGCTGGAGAACAATGTTGTCCCAGTAACAAGAATAAAAGTAACAAATAGCTCAAACATCTGTTTCACTTACCTACCACCCTTGTGCTTTTGGTTAAATATTTCGAAATCATTATTTTATTGTTTCTATGGACACATACAATGGTTTGGTAAAATCAACTTCCTATTAATATAAACATTGTTGGTAAGTACAGAATAGAACACGATTATGCAAAAACTCTTTTACCCGTTTTCTTGATGTTATCCAAAAACCACGGGTTAGAGTTTGATGAAAATTACATTTATGTTGTTTAACAGTAGGAATTACATACATAACATATATTTTTTTCAAAATCTTTGAACTTGTGGTTCAAAAAATGCAGTCTGAACTTCAACCTTAATTTTATTTTATTTAAAAAAATATAGCTTCGCATCATATCTCCAAAACGGCCTTATAAAAAAATTCTTTTGTATATTACATTTATATGTTTTAGTAGTGCCTATTATCCTTTTTTTAAAAATTAAAATTATCTTGATTAATAAAAAAGTTATAGGCATTTAAAGAAAATGAACTTTTTCAGTTTTTTCTAAATATCTAGAGTGCTAATAATATTTTTCTAAAAACAAAAGTACGATCAAGTTGGCTATAAAAGAGGCTACATTTGGTGTCATTTAACCGACTTCGCATCTCTTACAGTTTACGAGATCCCCATGGTGAGCAAGCTAAGTGGGACACCCGGTATACTTATACTAAAATATTTTCACAAGTTAGCTAAAACTAAAACAATAGATAATTTATGTAGGGCACGATTAAAAAATGAAAAATTACGGTTTTATTATAGAAGAATTCCATGGCAACACCCTTGCTTTTGTAAAAATTGAATTTTTGATTTTCTTGAATTATTTACACTATACAGGGTGATTTATTAACTCACCAACAAACTTTGTCATATGAATGCTGATGTAGTTTAAAGAAAAAAAAACAAAAACATTATTTGGACATATACATATGTCCTATTTTGCTTATTTTAGGAATTAGATGACTTCAAAGTTGTCTGCAGAAAAAAGAAAATGATCCCTATCTCAAAAGAGTGAAGTCTTATAAATTTTTGCTCATGGAGACTTTTGTTGAGGAGGTCAAATTCTACAACTTACCAAAATTTTATCAAATTTGACAGAAACCGTTTTTCCATATAAAAAGTGCGGGGTCGGTCTTGTAGGAGTTGGAAAAACGGTTTCTGTCAAATTTGATAAAATTTTAGTAAGTTGTAGATTTTGGCCTCCTCAACAAAATTCTCCATTGTCAAAACTTTCTGAGACCTCACCCTCGTCTTCTTTTTTATGCAGAAATTTCTAATTCCTTTAATAAGCATAATCGGAGATAATAGGTTCGTTCCAGCAGCAATTGGAACGATAATAGAACTGCTCAGAACTGTTCTAGACATGCGCAGTTCGAACAACGCGTTCCAGCAATACAAATCTCGAACTGTCACTCTGAATTTGACGTTCCAGCATAAACGAATTTTGATTCGGAATGATTCGGAACGGTTTTAGAACTGTAAAAGCAGTTCTAGGTTCGAAGCAAGTATTTGTAATTCCGATCATGTGCAAATCGAATCTGTCGACTTCGCGCGTTTAGTTTAGCAACAGAATAGTAGTTTATTAATTTTTTAATGAACTTTTGTGTAATCTTCTTCGTCTTCCTCATGATCAAGCTCAAGAACAGTTTCTAGAATCTCTTTTGGGGGAAACCGAAGTAACCCTAAAAATGAGGGATACGTTGAAGAAACCGTGCCACTATACAACTACAAGGAGTTTTTGGAACATTTTCGGCTTTCTAAAGAAATTTTGGAAAATCTAGCGGATTTGCACAAAAAAACTTATGTGAGGGCATCTATCGCTTTCTGTAGAAAATAAAATCACTGTTCCCGTTCCAGCATTGACAGTTCAGAACTGATTCAATCTTGGAATCGAACCGCGCATGCGCAGTAAAACAGTACCTGTAACCGTTCAGAATTGTTTGCTGGAACAAACCTATTATGTCCAAATAATGTTTTTCTATTAAAATTTTATATTCAAATGACAAAGTTTGTTAGTGAGTTAATAAATCAAAAATCACCCTGTTTGGATATTAAATTAAAATTAATTTTCTACTTGAAGTCAATTTTATTTCATTACTTATTTTCTTATTTATTTACAATTCTTTAATATTAATTTAGACACCTTTTCTCCTATCATCATAGATGGAGCACTAGTATACCCACTAATGATAGTAGGTATAATACTTGCATCGGCCACTCTTAATTTCTTAATTCCGTGCACTCTTAATTTACGATCTACGACAGCTCCATTAAAAATGGGATCAGGTCCCATTTTACAAGTACCGACGGGATGACTAAAGAGTGTTGATAAATATCTCGTTTGGCAATACCAATATTCTCTCGTATTAAATCCCATTTGTTTACATTTTGGATGTGTCAAGTTCGGAATTAAGGTGGCATTAATTTTTTTAAAAGCTCGAGTGTTAGCTAAATCGAAAACTATTTTAATTGCTTGATACATAGTTTCTAAATCAAAATTGTGTAAATCACTAAATGAGTTCGAGTCAATTAAAGGAAACTCGTAAGGAGATGATGAATTTAATTTAACACTTCCTGTTGATTTTGGTTGCAAAATTCTAGGGACTATTTCAAAAATATTACTAGAATCAATATTTGCAAAAATCGAATCGAATGTTTCCTTGTCAAAATTATTATATAATTTATAGCTTTGATTTGGTACGCCTGCTAAGGCAAATGAAATTTCAATATTGGCAAGCCCAGGACGATTTTTCAATTTAGTTTGAAAATGCGAAACGGCTGCGGAATTTTCTGTAAAAGTGAGATCACCAAAGCCTTGTAAGTAATCGCGAACTTGTTTTTCCAAACTTACACTAGGATAAGTTACATTTGTTGTAAATATGAAAGCTGGTAATCCACGGTGATCTTGTAAATTATAACCGACTGATAAGGGACGTATAAGAGGAATACCGTGATGTTTTAATTCTTGGGCAGGTCCAACTCCTGATAACATTAAAAGTTGTGGAGAGTTAAAAGTACCAGCAGATAAAATTATTTCTCTTCGAGCTCTTGCCAAATGTAATTTTTTACCATGACTAAAAGTCACCCCATAAGCTTCTTTTGTTAATTCGTCGATGTTAATTTTCGTTGCGTAGCTGTAAGTCATAATTTTTAAATTTGTGCGTTTGTAAGCTGATCTTAAAAAGGCCTTGTTCGAACTAACGCGTCTACCTCTTATTGTATTAAATTGTGTTTGACTAACACCAATTTGTTGAGCTCCATTGGAATCAACAACTTTTTGTCCCAATTCAATATTTGCTTCTACGAACGAATAGAATGGAAGTTGATTTGGACTTTCGTATTCGACGTTTAAATAGCCCCCTCTTCTGTGATATTTAGGGTCGCTGTAATTGAAACTTGCGTTTTCAGATTTTAAAAATAATGGTAAGACGTCTTTGTAAGACCATCCGGGGTTGCCTTGTCTTTCCCAATCGTCGTAACTAAGTCTATTACCGCGAAGGTAAAATAGGCGGTTTAGTATGGTTGAACCACCGAGACCTCTTCCTCGAAGATACATGCATTGATTATTTACCATTCCTAGAAAAAATTAATAACATTATGTTAAGTTTTTAACATATGTTAAGGACTAAATTAGAAAAAGATATCAAGGCCAATAAAGATAGAAAATAAGTTTGGAGAAAAGTGCCAAACTAGGTTCTAATCCAACTTGACATCTGCTTACTTTGATGGCTTATTTATAAGATCACTCAGACCTGTCCATCGTCCTGAAGACGTCCTTGAAAATTTCTTTCCGTACTTAAACTCTTCAAATTTAGCACTTTCATTCCGACTCATAATACAGTAGAAATAGGATTAAAATCACTGTGGAAGAGAAAAAATTTCGAAGTTAGTAAAAACTTTTGAATCCTATTCAAAACCATGTGATCTTTAAGAATACGACGAGTCCCGAGTTCTAAAGAGTGAGGGTTCTAAATGTGAGTGTGTCCACATCACCTTAACAATTAGAAAGAACATTTCTACAGAAATCGGAATCTTCCTAAGACTCCCCAGGGGTCGATTTAAGTGGGGGGGGGGCGAAAGTCCCGCGAAGTTTTCTAGAGGAGTTCAGATTTTTTTTAGGAATCTTTAAGATGTGATCTCTGATCTACAATGATACCAAATATCAAAATGATAGGATGACTTAAAGAGCTTCATTATTTCATGTTAATTATTGTTAGTTGCCCCTTTACACGACACGAAATAATGAAGCACTTCAAGGCATTCTATAATTTTGAAATTTAGTCTCATTTTAGATCATATCCTAAGAATTCCTAGAAAAGTCAAAACTCTTCGAAAAAGCTTCGGGGGGATCTTTGCCTCAACTTAAATACGATATTGAGGGGCCTCGGACAGTTTCAGACTTTCTAGAAATATTTAGGGCACGATATACTCTAGTACCGAATTTGAAGTTTAAAGTATGCAAAAGCATTTAAAATTTTGCGAATTTAGTTCACAAGAATTGGTTAAAAAGATAACGATGCAAATGAGATTCCATTTAGTTGAATTTAAAAAAAAATTTCGAGAAAGGTAGAAATGATCTCATTGTTACAATCACCTCGGAGGTGAGAACTGGCAAATTTGAGAGTTGAATTTTAATTTGAGGGTTGAATAAAACAAACTTATGTATGTTTAATATACGTAACAAATTTCAAAAGATTAGTTGTATTATATTAGGAGAGATAATGAATTTTATATATTGGTAAAACCGTCCCCCCCCCCCAAGAGTCTACAGAAGACTCTTGCTTCTTCGTTCAGCTGCTTCAGAAACCATACGACCTGGATTATTTCGTGCTAATGTTGTTAAAAATAGTGTATTTTATTTACTTTCATAAGATTAATTTTATTTTTAATGCAAAAATTCAAAATATCCCATAAACGTTTTGAAGATGGCCAATCATCATCTTTAGCTCACACTTTACAACTCTGAACCCGTCGGATTCTTAAAGAGCACGTATTTTTGGATACGGTTCAAAAGTTTTCACTAACTTTGCAATTTTTTCTCTTTGAAATCCTAATTCAACAGTATTATCATTCACTCCTAGTTTTATCGTACAACTACCAAGTCATTAAAGTTCACACTCTTACCTAAGCATGAATACTTCTGTGGCGTTGTTCTAAAATTCCATCCGTATTTTGAATTTTTCAAAAGTTCTGCAAATCCCGGTATATCTGTGAAATCATCTTCTTGTCCACCAGCTTCAATTAAAAGAACACTACATTCCTTCTTTTCGCTTAAACGACTTGCAATAACAGATCCAGCCGCTCCTGCTCCTATTACGATATAATCGAACCATCCAAATTCTAAAAACAATGTCATTTTTCTTTTTCTTCCATATGTAAAGACAAAGACAGGGTGATTTTTTTAACCTTTCAGTACTAACAGTCGGTCTCACAGACCGACGAGTTTTATTTTTATTAATATCTTTGAAATACGAACTGCTACGGTTGGGAGGTTATCAGTAGATACCTTTAAACTAAATGCTCTCGCACATTATTTTGAAGTTTGCAAGCATAAGTTTGTAATGGTTCAATTATAATAATTGAATTCGGTCTGAGAGACCGACGTTAGTACAACAGTAACTAAAAATTTTCAATATTTTTTCAAAATTTTTAGTTAAAAATTATTTTTTTCCACTTGTCTTGAATAGAAATAGGATAACAAAAAGAACAGAAGAGATTTTTGCATTTACTTCAATTAATGTTTAAGTGTTGTAGAGTACGGACGTGTTATTTATGGTGTCAAGTTTATGAATTGATTGTTGAGTAATTAAAGAACATTTTGTAAAAATTAATATTTTTAAATTGTGGCCGGCAATGGCTTTGATTTGCAGCGAGTGTAGTGAAGAGATAAAAAGAACTGCAAGTAAAATAAATCGTAAAATATGCAACGTGTTTTACCACGTGAAATGTACTAAAATTAAGGAAGAAGAATTTAAAATGATATCTGCTATAAACAACTTTACATTTTTATTTGTAATGGATGTTTGAGTAAGAGATTATGGAATGCGTGAACGAATGCATGAACATGATTAAAAAACAAAGTGAAGTTATAGAAGCGCATGATAAGATACTAAAACAAAATGTGGATGTAGGTAAAGATTCAAAAAAGTCTTTTGCAGATATATTAATGATCAAGCCAATTAAGGAGCAAACCAGTAGCACTACACGTGAAGATCTAAGTAGCAAAATTGATCCAAGTAAGTTGAAAGTTGGTATCGACAGCATAAAAATATAAAGAGAGGTGGTATGTTGATAGCGTGTAATGGTGAAGATAGCAAGGGTAAAATTAAAAATAAAATAAGTGAGGAAGTGGGTACTAATTATAAAATTGAAGAAGCACATTTGAAGAATCCAAAAATAATGATAAAGGGAGTAGAAGAAAAATATATGGAAGAAGAAAATGAGGTGATTATTGAAGGTTTGATCGAACAGAATGATTTGGTACATGTTGATGAAGACATACAATTAAAAATTAATTTGATAAAGAAATTTCAAAATAAAATTTCAAAAAATTCATGCAATGTAGTGGTTGAAGTCGATAGTAGCGTGTATGACAAAATTAAATCCAAGGGTAAGCTAAATATTGGGTGGAGGCGATGTTCAATAGAAGATTTTTACAATATAATTAGGTGTTTTAAATGTGGCGGATACAATCACTTTGGGAATGATTGTAAAAATGATCTTTCATGTTTTAAATGTGCTGGAAGGCACGAAACCAGTACATGTGCTTCCCAACAATTCAAATGTACGAATTGTATAAAAAAAAGCGAAAAACTAAATATTAAATTGGACGTGGAACACGCTGCATTTGACCGCCAATGTCCATGCTATATCAGAATTAAAGACAGCATTACGAAGAAAATAAATTTTGGAGAAACATAGCAATTAGATTTGACTAGGGAAGTAGTAAAAGATAGAGTGGTTTATATGAATTGTCAGGGGTTTTTAAATAATAAGGATAGTATCGAAGTATTTATTAATGATCATAAACCTGTTATAGTATGTGTTGTGTTTGTACGTAGAACGTAATATTTATTGTCACTTAACTACTCAATTGTACATACAACTTTATACATATATTTTATTAAGAATACTTTATTAAACACCCTTGCAACTGCAACCGCAACCATTGAATTAATAATTCCTGCGCATGAATATTTTTAATCTGTATAAACATGACAGTTCTCCCCCAAGTGAATATTGAAACAAAAAAATTTAAGCATAACTCAAAACAGCAAAATTACCACCGCCATTTAATAATTCAGTCTATCTATCTAAATATTAAGTCTATCCGGAGCTCGGCGAATTCTCTCGGATCTTCTAGGTATAAATTCCTCCGTAATCACATCAGGTGCACTTGTACTTTCGACTTTGATACTATCTTGACTACTTTCGTTACCAATATTAACGTTACTTTCTACACTTGTATTAACACTTTGATCTGAATTTTCCGCTTTACTGTTTTCAGATTGCCATTCTCTCTCAGAGATTCTTTCAAACGTTTTTGGAACTTCAGATCCAACCTCTCGTAATTGGTTTATATGTCTTCGCCATATCTCCCCACTATCTAGTTCTACTTCATAATGTAATTTACCTAGTTTTCTTTTTACTTGACCTACTCTCCACTTACAATCATTCAAATAGTCTCTAACTATTACCCTGGCACCTAACATTATATCTCGTAACTTTGTAATTTCTGATCTATTCGAAATAGTATTAGATTTTTCTGGTCTAATTAAATCAATTCTTGTCCGTATCTCCCTTTTTAGAAAATTTAAACCTGGTGAAACACTAGTTGAACAATGTGGAGCTTTCCTATATGCTAACAAAAAACTATCTAATTTTTCCTGTAAATTATTTTTATTACATCTAAGTTTTTTAATTCCGTCTTTCACTATTTTAACGTATCTTTCTACCTGCCCATTTGTTGCTGGGTGATACGGTGCGGAACATTTATGTATTATACCTCTATCTGACAAAAATTTTTCAAACTCATATGATTTTAACTGTCTACCATTGTCACTTACTAATACTTTAGGATTACCATATGACGAAAAAATTTTATTACACACTTTAACGGTTTCGTATGAAGTTATGTGCTTTAAAATATACACCTCTGGCCACTTCGAAAAAGCATCTACTAGAATAAAGAAATAAACACCCATGTATGGTCCAGCAAAATCTATATGCACCCTGTCAAATACTTCTTTAGGCTCTTCCCACATATGTGTAATTTTAGCTGGATTATTCTTATTTTTAGTACATTCTAAACAATTTCTTGCCGCTTTTTCAATATCTAAATCTATTCCTGGCCACCAACAATAACTTCTAGCCAGTGCTTTCATTTTGGCTATCCCAAAATGCCCTTGATGTAACTCTTGTAATACTTGTTTTCTTAACGTAACTGGTATAACAGTTCTTAAACCTCGTATTAAACAACCCTCATGTATACTAAACTCTAAAGGATCTATATTGAAAGTAAAATCTCTACTCATGATTAGTTTTTCTTGTAAATGAAACATAATTTTACCTAACTCTTTATCTTTGAAAGTTTCTTCAGCTAATGTTTTTATATTCATTTGTAACATTTGTATTTGATTAACCTGAATTAGATCTGTAGTATCTAATGTACTTAACTCTTCCGAATTATTAGGTAACCTACTAAGTCCATCGCAATTACCATTCAACTTAGTATTTTTGTAACGAATATCGTACTGGAATGCTTGCAAGAATATCGCGTAATGTTGCATTCTACTAGCTGTTAATAGTGGGAGGCTTTTAGTCGGAGAAAATATTTGTAATAACGGTTTACAATCTGTGTACAGTGTAAATCTCCTCCCATATAAATACTGGTAGAATCTTTTCATTCCAAAAATTATAGCATAGGCTTCCCTATCTACCTGTGAATATCTTTGCTGTGTACTTGACAAAGTTTGTGATGCTAAGTTAATTGGTCTTTCCATCCCATCTTTGCAAATATGAGAAATTATTGCACTAACACCTACTGGCGATGCATCGACTGCTAAAACAATAGGTAAACTCTGGTCAAAGTGAACCAAAAATGAATCTGATTGCATTTCCCTCTTAACTTGACAAAAACTTTCCTCACATTTCTTATCCCACACAAATTTTGTATTATCTTGTAATAATTTGTTAAATGGGTTTAATAACGTACTTGCATCTTTTATAAACCTACCATAATAATTAATTAACCCTAGCATGGCCCTTATTTCTTTCTTATTTGTAGGTCTACGCATATTTTCAATTGCTTTTACCTTAGATAACGATTTATGAACCCCATGTTTATCGATAACGTAACCGCAATATTCAATACGATCAGCAAAAAATGAACTTTTCTCTAGATTAATTTTTAAATTGTAAGCTTCTAATCTTTCTAGAACTAATTTTAACCTTTCTAAATGAACGTAATCATTAGGTCCAGTAATTTTTAAATCATCTAAGAAGCATGAAACTCCTTCGATACCCTGTAAAATTTTTTCCATTTCTCGCTGCCAAATCGCTGGCGCTGATGCAACTCCGTACATCAATCTTGTACCTCTTAGTAACCCTTTATGCGTATTTAGAGTTAATAACCCTCTATCTTCATTTCGAACTTCACATTGTAAATATGCTCGGGATAAATCTATTTTGCTAAACTTTTCCCCACCAGCCATTGTAGCTAACAGCTCATCTATTGTAGGCAAATGATGTTCATCAATCTCTAAAAATTTATTTATCGTAACCTTAAAATCACCGCATACTCTTACTTCCCCGTTTGGTTTAATAACCGGTACGATGGGACTGGCCCATTCGGAAGTTTCTACTTTCTCTAAAATTCCTTCCTCTATCATCCTATCTAATTCCTGACTAACTTTATCTACTAATGCAAAAGGAACTGGTCGAGCTTTGCAAAATATTGGATTAGCACCCTCTTTTAATTTGAATCGTGCTTGTATTCCTGTAATTTTTCCTAACTTTGTATCAAAAACAGAACTAAAACGACTGATTAACTTTCCTATTTCTTTCGAACAATTTAATTTAACCTGTAAAGAATTTATATTCCCGTATTCTGAATCCGGAATTTGTATATGTAACGTACGTATCCATTCCCTTCCTATTAGTGAATTACAGTTCCCTTCTATAATGTATAAAGGCAATCTACGTGTACGTTGATTGTAACCTACGTTAACTGTAACTACACCTAACACATTCAATTCAGATTGGCAATATGAAAACAGTTTAACATCCGTTTCTTCAAGTTTTAAATTAGAAAAAAATTTATTAAATTTTATGGAACTCAATAAAGTAACAGGTGAGCCACTATCTAATTCCATTGACATTTCAATTGAATTTATTTGTACTGTAACGTTAATTTTGTCTCTTACCGCATAATCCTTTACATTGCAAATTTGAATTTGATCTATTAAATTAGTCGTTCTCCTCAGTGCATCAGATGTCTTATTTTTCATACAAACAATTTTTAAATGACCTTTACGACCGCATGAAAAACAATGTAAGTTTGCTGCCTTGTCACATTTGTTTGCTAAATGAAAATCTGACCCACACCTGAAACATTTTGAATTATTATTATTTGTATTAGCAGAATTATTAGAATTTGTAAATTTATTTTTATTTTTACTCTTAAAGTTACGATTATTCTTCTTCCTTTGTATTGGTTGTGTCACATTTATTGCATCCACTGACCCCGATGTAGAAGGTTTGTGAATGAACGCAGTGTCGATTGCTGATAATTCCATACCCACAGCTGTATCGAAGGCTTTGTCGAAGGTTAATTTTTTCATTTCGAGTAATCTTGACTGTATTCTTTCGCTTCGTAACCCAAACACAAGTTGATTTCTTAATGCTGTTTTCAGATAATCTCCAAATTTGCATTTAACTGATAACTTTTGTAAAGCTGCCACGAAATCACGTATCGACTCTCCTTCCCCTTGTTTTCGTAAATGAAATCTGTAGTTTTCCGCTATTTCTAAAGGTTCCGGACTGTAATGACCTTGCATAACCGAAAGTATTTCATCATATGTTTGTGAACGAGGCTCTTGTGGAGCTATTTTATCGCAGAGAATATTGTAAGCCTCTGCTCCCATGTAATGTAATAAATAAAAAGCTTTTTTTTCTTCTGGAATACCAAAAATTATAAACGCGTCCTCTAACCTTGCAACCCATCTGGTCCATTGAAGATTAATTTCGTATGGCTCGATGTTGAACACCGTTTGTATAATTGTGTTTGTGTTTGTAACACTTGAACTCGAACCTTGACTTGCCGTCGTACTAGGCATCGTCAATTCTTTAATTTTCAATTAAAAAAAATATAAAGATAGGTAATTGTAAAATTTGCATGTGCACGTGGACCGTATGTGGTTGTAACCTCAATCCCTCAATTCTCGTCGCCACTTGTTGTGTTTGTACGTAGAACGTAATATTTATTGTCACTTAACTACTCAATTGTACATACAACTTTATACATATATTTTATTAAGAATACTTTATTAAACACCCTTGCAACTGCAACCGCAACCATTGAATTAATAATTCCTGCGCATGAATATTTTTAATCTGTATAAACATGACAGTATGTATGTCCGAAACGCATGTAGATAAGGATGTTGGTAGTACAGAACTGCAAATTGATGGATATAATTTTGTAAACTGTTGTACGGATAACAGAAGAACAGGAGGAACAATGATATACATAAGAAAATTAAATAAATTTAGAACCGCTCTAAATACAAATGTGGGAGGTGTGTTATGGCTGATAACTATAGAAATTGAATTGCAAAATATAAAATATGTGGTGACAGTAATATACAGGTCTCCTAGTACTAGTGACGCAATATTTATGGAAAAGTTCCAAGAACATCTGGATATAATAATGGAATGTAATGGAATTCATGTTATCATGGGTGATTTCAACTACGATTATTTGAAGAATGACTATTACATAAGTAAAGTAAAGGATATCATTACGCAACATGGAATTTATCAAATTGTGAATGAACCAACAAGAATTACGAGTACAAGTGCTACATTGATTGACTACATTGTCACAAATAATAAGTTTGCTAAATATGAAAATCTTTTAACACCAAAAATATCTGACCATAATATACTGTCATATGTTATTGAAGGGGATAATGGAAATGATACTGAAATGTTGAAATATAGGTGTTATAAGAGATACGATGCTCAAGTGTTACAGGATGAACTGATGAAGAACATATGGGATAGCTCATGTACAAACATAGACTTAATTGCTGATAAACTAATAGGTGAAATCTCTGAAATAGTAGATAGACTATGTCCAATAAAAGAAAAAAAAGTTATGTCAAAGTATAAAAATAAAAAGTGGATTACAAGCAGTATATTGGAAAAAATGAAAAGTAGGGATCTAAAATTTGAAGCTGCTGTTTTTACTAAGGATGAATTATTGTGGGAGGAATACAAATCTTTGCGAAATGAAATAACTATTCAAATCAAGACACCGAAGGAGCAATACTTCCTTAGCGTCTTGGATGAAAATAAAAATAATACGAGAGAACTTTGGAAAAATTTAAAAACCTTGTTACCGGAAAATAATAAGAAGGGAATAGTACAGAAAACCATTCAATTTTAAAATGTAGTAATAGCTGAAGACAGAAATATTGCTGAGAGTTTCAATAAGTATTTTTTAAATAGTATCAGCGAAATAGTTAATAGTGTGAATGTAGTAAATGGTCACGATTATATATTGGATAAAATAGGTACTTGTGAAAGGTGGAAAGAGTTTCAACCAATTGATATGAGCACATTAAAGAAATATGTTAAAAACCTTAAGCAAGTGGGTGGGGGGCAAAATGGTATTTCAACCAAAGTAATAAAAGATGTAGTGGCGGTTGCAGCTAATAGAGTTCTTGATGTGATAAATGTATCAATGAAATATGGAGTATTCCCAGGAAGCTGGAAATTGACCACTGTTATACCTATACCCAAAGTTTCCAAAACAAGTAAATGTGAGGAGTTTAGGCCCGTTAATACTGTACCTATATATGAAAAATTATTGGAATTGGCCGTGAAGGACCAAGTGATACAATTTTGTGATAAAAACCAATTAATCGTAGAGTGCCAGTCGGGTTTTCGGTCGCGACATTCTTATTAATCGGTTGTCTTATGTTTGCGATAAGTGGCTTGAGGTAATAGACAGAGGTGAAATTGTTATAGCAGTGTTTTTAGACTTAAAAAGAGCGTTTGAGACAGTCAACAGATCGTTGTTATTAATAAAACTATCCAAGATGGGGTTTGGGGGAAACGTGTTGGGTTGGTTCACATCTTATCTAAATGGTAGGACTCAAAATGTTAAATATGGAAACTGTATTTCGCAGGCTTTAGTGTTTTAAGATGGTGTCCCTCAAGGAACTGTGTTGGGTCCTTTAATGTTCATTTTATACATTAATGATATAGTAAAATATATAAAGAACTGCGAGATCTGTATGTTCGCGGATGATATGATGTTATTTATTAGTGGAGCCGAGGTTGGTGTCATGAATGAAAAGGTAAATGCAGATCTTGCAGTCTTATACACACGGTTATGTGACAATAGTTTGTGTTTAAATGTTAATAAGTCAAAAACTATGACTGTAGGTAGTAAGACAATACATGTAAATGGTGATTTGAGTAGTATAAGAATTAAAATAAATGATGTGGTTTTGGAAGAGGTGAATGAGATGAAATATCTAGGTATTGTGTTGGATGGTAAATTGAAATTTGATTTAGATTTAGATTTAGATTTATTTCTTAAGTCTCTACAATAAATAATTGTTTGACACGTCATAGATTGATATACATAGTAAACAAATAACACAAATAAATAAAATACATACGAGCAACACGGCCACGAACCATGTGCTGATTAATATAAACAATTTAAAACCAGACCGCTGAAATTTAACGGGTTAAAATATACAACAGTCTTCGACAATAATTAAAAACGTTTTGACAGGCGTTAGTGACTGCACAAAAATTCTTCGAGTGAATAAAAAACTCCCTCGATCAGCATATTCTTCACACTTCTTGCAAAAACGGCAGGACTTTCTGCCTTCAGTGACTGTGGAAGATGATTATACAACTTGTGGCACATATAATTAGTACTATGTTGGCTCGCTCTTACTCGATGAAATGGGATAGCGAGTCGACGTTTATTACGAGTTTCGTATGTGTGAAATTGTTCGTTTCTTCTGAAGGCGTGCTCACCACTGTGGACAAACGTAACACAAGCCAGTATATAGCTCGACACGATGGTAAGCAAACCCAACTCCTTAAACAGTCCTCTGCAACTGTCTCGATTTTGTTTTTTGCAGATAATGCGAACTGCGGTTTTCTGTTGGCGCAATATGACGCCTATGCCTGGTGAATTACCCCACAGAAGCAAGCCATATGTCGCCACCGAATTGAAATTAGCATGGTAAGCCGTTAATGCTGCGTCACTTGTACCTATCTGCATTATTCTGCGCAGTGAGAAAAGAACGGATGAAAGTTTCTTACTTAGAGCAGTTATGTGGACTTTCCATCGTAAACCTTCCTCGATGAAAACGCCCAAAAATCTCAGGTGACCACCGACGTTAGGTCTTGTCGAAAAAGTAAGTTTCTGCGTCTTACCCACGTTCATTTTTAGCCTGTTTGATGTGAACCAGTCTCCAGCATCCTCCAGTGTTGTCGAGTACTTTGACTTTAGATCTTCGATGTTTTTTCCTGTGTTGATGAAAGTAGTGTCATCTGCGAAAAATACTGACACACCGGCCGGCACGCTGGAATCCATATCGTTGACATAAATTAAGAACATAATGGGACCAAGAACGGAACCCTGTGGTACCCCAGCGGTTTGGCGTTTAATGTTTGAACGTTTGTTGTCGACGTAGACTGCCTGCTCACGATGTCTTAGGTAAGACTCAAACACAGCCAGTACCACACCTCGTACTCCGTAATGCTTCATCTTTTGGAGAAGGATATCATGCTGAACCGTATCAAAAGCTTTACTGAGGTCGCAACATATGGCCTCGGCAAACATTCCATTGTCAAAGGCTTCTGCAATTGTTTCTATTATTGTTGTTAGTGCTGTAGTTGTTGATCTCCCTCTCCTGTAGGCATGTTGCTTATTTGTAAACATGCTTCCACTCTCAAAAAAATTTACGAGTCTGTTTTTTAGGACTGTCTCATAAACCTTCGAGAACACGGGAAGAATGCTGATCGGCCTATAATCATCCAGATGTTCGGAAATTTTCTTTTTTGGTATTGGGACCACTTTAGCGATTTGAAGCCTTTTTGGAAACACACCAGCTGTCATGCACTTGTTTATCACAAAGGTCAACGGTTTCGCCACACACTGCACGACTTTTTTAAGAACCAAACAGTTCAGGCCATAAATGTCTCTTGATTTTGACGATTTTAGAAGACGCACTATAGTAAGTATTTCAGTTTCTGATGTTTGATTAAGGTACATGGATCCTGTGCTTTGTACTTTTTTTTTCTTAAGATAGTATGAGAAATCATTTTTCTCTCGGTCCATACTGTCAAGAGTTTTTCCGGCTATTGCTGTGAAATGATCATTTAAAAGATCCGGATCGGGAGATAATTGAGATGTCTTGGGTGTATTAGTAACGCTTTTTATGATTTCCCAGACAGCCTTTGACTTGTTGTTGGCGTTATTTATGTATTTCGCAACCGATTGTTGTTTAGCAGTTATGACTTTTCTACGATATAGTTTCTTGTACTCTACATACAAATATTTCGATGTTGGATCTCTTCTTGTTAGTTGAATTGTGTAGAGTGCGTCAAGCTGGTTTTTGTGCTTTTTCAAGTCTTCATTGTACCATTTTAACGAACATTTGCCTTTAGCTCCAATTAATTTAGTTTTTTCAGGGCAGATCGCATTGTACGCCCGCAGAAACACGTCAAAGAAAACATCAAATGACTCCTCCGCCGACAATTTGGAATCATACACGACATCCCAGTCGGTCTGGACCAGTGCCTCCTGAAGATCAAGCATCTGCGACTCGGAATTGTTTACAACTTTTATCTCCTTTCGGGTTTGCTTATTTTTAAAGGTTGAATTGCTTGGAATATGTATAATCTGTGCAAGGTGGTCAGATAAATGGGGATTCCAGGTTTGCCTGTATAATATTCTTTCCTGATTTGTAAATATATTGTCAATGCATGTTGCAGATGTACTTCCCATTCTGGATGGTTCAGTAAATATTTGTACAAGTCCAAATTCTTTCATGAGATTCAATAGACAATCTCCAGCCAGTGTCTGGTCCAAGATATTGATATTAAAGTCACCAGCAATGTAGATGAAATGGTTTGAATAGTTTTTTTGTATGTAATTTAAACAAATATTAAGGCGATGAATAAACAGCTTATAGCATGCAGTAGGTGCTTTATATACGGACATAATTATTATTTTTGTCTTTACTAACTTTATGGCAGCAGCTTCAAGTACAAATTCCTCTGAAAACTCATTGATTTTGTCTAGTGTTTTAGTTTCTATATCTTTTCTTGCGGCAATCAAAACACCGCCATGCTTATTATTCTTCCTGGAAAAACCAGCAGCAATACTGTAGTTCTGTAATTGAACATTTATCAAAGCTTCCCGTTGTAACCAGTGTTCCGTTAAACAGAGAAAATGTACAGGATTGTCATGTAGTAGTATTTCGATTTCATCAATTTTATTTTGTAGAGATTGAATGTTCAAGTTTATTAACTGAAAACTGTTTTCATTTTGTTCCTGTTTGTCACTTTGAGAAATGGTCCTGGCGCTGGCGTCGAAAAAAACTATACCGCTTTACAATAATTCCCTCGGGCCAAGTTTCAGGCTTATTTAGTTCTTCCAAAAGAGATATGTCGGCGCCTACTTTAAAAGACACACTATTTGCTTCTTGTTTCTTAGGAAGCTTCTCGACTTGAAAATCATGTGCTGGAAACTTACTTTGTAAGTAGGTCTTAATTTGACTCTCCTCTACTCCAGGCTGCACCCGTCCCACGTGTAACCATGCACGTCTTACAGCAGCCGCAAAACTAGCAGCAGGCAGTATTTGAGTTATGTCTCTAGTTCCCACAGTTACCGCGGTCTTTGAAGCAGCAGGTGACTTCCCTTCGATTACTGCACCGTCCTTCACAGGCATCTTCATGCTTTGCTTTCGAGGTTCTTTGCTTTTGTCTGCTTGCTTATTCTTCCTGGTTTCTCCTGAAATTTTCTCCACAGCGGCAACGTCGCAATTTTCCCGCCCTGAATTTAAGAGTTTTATAATTTGTTCCAGGTTATCGTTTCTTTTTTCTAACTCTGAGTTTAGGCGTAGCGAGCAGCTCAGCTCAGTCTGAACCATCTTGAGGTCATTTTCAACAGTAAGCAACTTGAACCTACCATCAATGTCGGTAAGGTTATGTTTACATCCATCACATGATTTCATATTTAACACATTGTTTTCCATATTTTCTATGAATTGTCTCACACTATCACTAACAATAACGTTGTCTGGAACTCGTTTCTTTATTATTATATCAACTAAGTATTCTTTTTTCAATTTTGAAAGTTCATTAACAACTTCGTTAACAGCAGCCATGTTGCCATGTTGCAATGGGGAACATTGTAACTTTATTATGAGTAAAATCTCGAAAAAGGTTCATTTTTTGAATAGAATTAGCAACTGTGTTAGTATTTATATAAGGTCATTACTATATAAGTCTCTAATTTTACCCCACATAAATTTTTGTACTGTAGTATTATTTGATGTTCCTCAGTACCTCAAACAAAAACTACAAAAGCTCCAAAATCGAGCTATGAGGGTTGTGTTAAAGTGTAATAGGTATACACCTGTAACTCTAATGTTGGAGACATTGGATTATATGAACATTTCTCAATCCATATCATTTAGAACGTTATTATTTATTTATGACATTAAATTCGAGATGGTTCCGGAATATGTAACAAAAAAAGTAAAATATGTTGCTGATTTGCATGATTATGCTACAAGAAGTAAAATTGAGGGAAATTTTTATGTAGGGGGCTGTAATACAGCAAAATGTAAAAATGGTTTGACAAGGCGGGGTTTTGTTTTGTTCAATAGTTTGCCCCTTGAAATCAAGTCTTGTCAAGACCGGAAGATGTTTAAAAATATGTTGTATGAATATGTAATGAAAAACATAGAGTAATTTTATATAGTTTTTTTTGTTAATCCGTACTCTTGTGGATTTATTTGTACGTATTTATATATATTTTTGTTTCTCAATAATTGTTTATTTGTAATTTGAGTAGCTTGGCTATTAAATAAACGTTATTATTATTAATAAGTAGCTCTTTTTGGTGCATGCGGTAACATGCTCTACATGTTCTAACATGTAAAATGCGACAAATGTTCTATCCAAAATATTTCAGCTATTGTTGAAGATGAAAAAAATATTTTTACCTTTTTAGAAGTGTTGTTCCTAGGTTTGTTTATAATATTACTAGTTATTAAAAAATTTGGTTTAATTCGTTTGAAATCGCTTATTTAATTTATGCATCTTTTTATTTTTGTTTATTTTTAAAAAAGTGAATTTTGGTTATTAAAATGAATTATTTTTTGCTAAAATTATAATTAGTATCCAGAAAAATTACTAAACATTTGAAATAATTTCTATTTGCAATAAAAAAGTTGTAAAAAATACGTTTAAAAAAATTAAAACTAAGCGCGGTTTGTGAGACCGACGTTAGTATGGATGTTATATGCTGGCACGTTAGTACTGGAAGGTTAAGTTGGTAGGTCCTAATATTGGGATCTGGGAAACGGTAAAAGTTGCAAGATTGATTACTGATTAACTTGGCAGATATTTGCATAAATTTTTATGAGCTTTAAGGATATGTTTAGAAATTTTCAAAAACCAAAATTTCGCAAAAAAACTGAAAATTGACAATTTAGTTTTTCGACTGTAGGTTGAAAATGGTTTAATTTAAAACAGAAATTTTCAGAAGCATTTTTTAGGAGGTCAAAAGAACTATTAAACGATACTAAACTTGTCATTCTATAACATCGACGCATAGCATCGCGACATTCAACTTCATTTTCTTATGGGGATCTATTAGTTTAATTTTTATAGGTTATGTAATTTTATATATTGAAAAACAACTTAGTTAAGTCTTAGAAACTCATTAGAAAATAAAATTATATTACATTAATTTAACAAATAATACAATATACCAGAAAGTTTATTTGAATGTGGTTTGTAGGAACTGGCATCTGTGAGTCCTCCGTCTACGCTATATCTTTGAATTCTCTCGTTTATTAATTCCACATAGTATTGAACTTCGCTGTCATTTTGAGCCTTGCACAAAACTAAGGAACTAGTTACAATAACTATTAATATAAAAAGTGGAGCTTTTGTCATTACTATCTTCTTTTTGTATTTTGTAGTGAAACACTGGTGTTAAGAATAGGGTTTCTCATATTTAAAACATTATTCCTAAATTATGTAAAACAATTATCAATTACATTAATCTACGGCGGCGCGATAAAAACGACCTTTGTAGTGAGGGTTATTGCCATTCTGAATGATAACAACAAAATATATGTGCATATTTTTTAAATTTCTGCGGGTAGGAGTAAAACGTTCCATATTTAATACTTCCTCTGCCCCAAATTACATTTCTTTAAAAATTGTTGATTATTGAAACTTTAAGGAGTTTATGTGTTGTAATCACTCTATGTTGATAAAAACAATTTATTCTTAATAATATAGGTGTGTAAGTGGATGTGCAAAAAAATAAATTTGCCTCTTCTTCTTATTATTAGTTGAAAAAAAAAGACCAGTAAATCAAAATTATACTATAGTAATCACTAGTTTTTGGGTGGGAATTTTGTTATAAATGGAAAATTGAAGCAGTCAGATATATTTATTTCAGTTTAATAGTAGCACTTGAAAGAAAAGATATCATGCTGTAACAAACGTCGGCTGTAAAATTAAAATATAATTATCAATGGCGCATACCTGACGTTTCTTAGCGCAACTCGAACCAAAAGCTACTTTGGTTAGGACTATTATACGCATATACAGTTATACACCTGTTGCGACGAAAATATGGAAGATATAAGTGAAGAAAATGACAGTTTGTGTAGAAGAGACCGAAAAACTAAGAAATTGCCTTGTAACTAGCGCAATGAATTTTTGCAATTCTTACTGCAACGTAAATCTGGAGACAAGTTCTCGATAATATAGTGACTGGTCTTTCGAGCGCACTAAAAACACTTCGCTCTCGTGATACAAACATGTAATTTTATGATGTCTCCTACAACACGTAAAATTAATTTAATCAACATTTGGAGATATTGATACTATCTATTAAAAAAAATGTTTTCAAAACGCCAATTCAATAAAGTTTTTTAACTGTTTTATTAATTTGTGGAAATCTACACACTTGTGAGTTAGATCATTGTTGCAAAACGCCATCCAGATGAAAAAGGCAACTTTTAATTGTTTGTGTGTGTGTCTGCAACCAGCAATACACAAGTGTAAGAAAAGTTGCAAATAAATTTTTTCAATGGTTTTTTGAGAAATGCAAGTGATTGTCATTTTAATCATAACCTAACAGTTTTTTTTTGTTGCTCTAAATAATTAATTTATTATCCATTCACTCTTTATTTGCGCTATGGTTGGCCATGTTAGGGTGACAGATTCCACCCGGTATAAATTTGAAAAAAATCAGTAAGGTTAAGTATTGTAGAGTAGTGGCTTTTATTCAATTGTGTTAATAGTTGGCCTGTCAGTGGTCTGTCATTTTTTTGGTATTGTCAAGAGCTGTCAGTCAACTTAATAGGGACTTTTTATTTTGGCAAACCAAAAAATAAAAGTTCATGGCCAACCATAGCGCAAATAAAGAGTGAATGGATTATACTTACATTTTACTTTGTGTGAAGTCAAAAAGAGTCGAATTGAGGTTTTAAAATAAACTTTTGTAATGAAGTACTGCTGTTGAAATTAGAACTTTGATAATGCAGTAGCGTTTACAACCGTTGACTTCCGCAACTTTAATGTCCGATAGTTTTAAAACTGTACAACTATAGTTCAAAGGAAAAGATGGATTTGGTAGGTTTATAAAGTTTTACTATTTTCTCCTATCTGATAATAACTGATCATGCCAAAACTATGTGTACCAGAACTGTCGTCTTGTTTACATGTAATTTGTAAAATCTATAATATACTCCTAGTTTTGTATATTTTATTTGCTTCATCAGTAGTCATTATAATAACTTAATTATTTTTAGTTTGAATAATTTTATGAGAGTTTGGCCCTAGTCAAATCCGTACTGTAATTTTTTATTTACCTAGGTTGTTGAAATCTAAATCTTAATTTTTAGGTACTTTGTGTGCATCATTTTTGCAAGTGTTTAATTTAGTTGTCTGTAGTAATTCGAAAATTAATTTATTTTGTGCTTTTAGGTGCAAACGACTACCAGAGCAGGCTAAATATCAAATTAGTAGTAGGTAGCAAGATCATTGTTCAAGCAAACCTACTTGCTACAACACTACTAATTTAACAACTTGTCGAATAAGGACACTCTTTAATGTTCTTTTATGGATATAAAGAGAAATATTAATATTAAATAATAACTAGTAGGTACCAGTAGTTATTAGAAATGGTAATACTAGTTTAGTAATGTGTCCAATAATTAATCGCCTCCTTTGTTTTTATTACAACTTTCATTTTAAACTTTTGAAACAATAGATTTTAAGATACCCAAAGTTAAAAGAATTGTAAAATAGTCCTGGGGCCTGTAACAGAAAAAAGGGGGTGATCGTATTCAGGTCCATCTTTTGGAAATAAGCTATTTGAGTACCAGCGGACACGAAAATCTGGTTGGCTTCCACAGGCAGTGGCTTAAGCCCTCAGGATCCTTCAATGAAATTCTTAAAGAAGGAAAAAAGTAAGAAATATGACAGCATTCGGAATGCAACTTTGACATTTTATCGTTCTTATAAAAAAACTCGACCAAAAAAATTGGCTGCTCTCTACAATGTCTCTGAGAGCGTGGCAGCTGGACTGAAATTAACGTCTTTTTGCTACACACCTGCAAACACTAACTCGTGACTCATAAACGGTATTTGAGTTGTCCACTGCCAAAGTAACTACTTTTTACATAAAAAGTAAGATTTTACTTTGCCATCCCTCTCAGGTGGGTTTCCCGCCTTCCTCACCGATTAAAAATTTATTATTAACAGCTCTGAGGCCTTAAGCCACTGCCTGTGGAAGCAAACCAGATTTTCGTGTTCGCTGGCACTCAAATAGCTTATTCCCAAAAGATGGGCCTGAATACGATCACCCCCTTTTTTCTGTTACAGGCCCCAGGACTAAAAGGTATCCATCAAAATGATGTTAATACAAACATTACAAAAAGTTCTAAAAATTAAATTTAAAAAAATTGCATTTAATTTTTTAGTTTAATTTTTACAAAGACAACGAGAAATCGCTCGTTTATACAAAAAGTACTTTTTATTGTGGAAAAATTTGTTAAGTATAAGAAACTATGTGATTACAGTTAAAATTATTTGTCAATGACTAATATATTGTTTACTTTTAATATAAACTAAAATAAAATTTCAAAATGCAATATGAAACATCAATGGTCATTGTTACGTAATTATATGTTGTTTGAGCTTTAGTTTGTCAATGTTAGTCGAACTGTTTAGATGTAGTCCTAAGAACTTAGTGAATAGTGTATTATTTTATCGTGTTAAGGATATAGTAATTATGTAAAGCGAGGAATAGCAGAAATAATAAGGTACAGAGAATGTTTTAATTATTAATTAATTTTCTCATGTGCCTTTTTGTAAGTCATAAGCGGTTATTGTTTTTGTATTTTAGCTTTGAAATGATAGAACAATTATATTTATTCAGTTTCCTGGGTATACTAAAACTTGTAAACATCATTTTGAATTTGATTTACAAATTTCAGTTTACCAAACATACTAAAAATAATTATCTATTCATTTATTTCCCTTTGTTATAAGTGACCAGTTTCAAGTTTGTTATCTTGAACCCTTATTTACTAGCAGGTATAAATTGAACTTATTTTTTTGTAAATAAATTCTTGTGACAAACAATTTTCGCTCATCATAGGCAACCCATTACTTTTTCAATACTTCCATATTATTGGTTAATACTTCTTTAGTGGTAGGGAATGAGTAGGAGAAAGTTAATAAAAGTCCAAGTTTCGCCATAAATTCAGATTCTTATCAGTAACACAGATCAGCAAATTTTAGAAATTTAAGGGTTACTCTTATGAAAATCAGCATTTAATTTTTAAAATGTTTTTGATTAGAAGTTGTTCTTAACCTTATATCAAGTATTTCTACCAATTATTAATTAATTTACTTTAATATTAAGGGTAAAAATTTAAATATTGTGATCAACAATAATTTTGTTGAGATGAAGCAGATTATTTTGTAAGGTGTATTTGATTTAGAAATATCATGGTAATATCCTTTTATGTAAAAAAAATAATTCCTTTATTAATTGAAAATAAAAAAAATAATCTTTTTTATTTATTTTAATGAAATTAATTAAATATTTAGGCAATTAATAAAATAACAGCAGTTTTAAATTAAAACATAACTTTTTTATCCTTCCAATCTTTAAGTAACACTAAACAATCACCTTTTACAACAATAAAAATGCTTATTTCGTTAGATAATAATTGTTGTGTAAATCTGAAGTTTAAATTTACAAAGGTACAACAATTGATAAAGTATTTGATGATTCACTCTGTGTCATTTATAGTAAACCTTCGTAATTTGTTTTAGTTTCGTTTGAACTTGTGAGTCGAAAGGATCGTTCCTGAAGTTCCAGTGCGTTTAACAACAGAACCTATTAGGGATTAACAGAAAATGAACAGAGACACGGACAACAATTCCAGAGTTGCAATTGTGGAAAGAAAGCTGCTAGTTGCATTCCCAATAAAACGAGTGAAAAAAAATTGTAAGTAAGATTTATGGTATTTATAACTTTTGTCTAGCTAACTAATTATTAAATAAATTTGAAGCGTTTTAATTCACTGTTTTGAATTGTTATAAAAACTAAAAAATATATTTATAATTAGATAGTGCTTTAAATACGTAGCCATTAATTTACTTAAACATAAGGATCGAGTCAAAATAATCAGTAATTCGTATTAGGTAATTAATGCAATTACCCGGTAATTGAGTCGGTCATTCATTAACTCTCTAAAATAAGAAAAAGACTAGGATTACTTTCATTAAATTAATTTTAACAAAAAATACAATTAATTATTAATGTGCAAATCAACCAATAACATTATTTAATTATTTTTAAGGGTGTATTAATTTGTAAGAAATTTTTGGCAAGTAATATTTTTAGAGTTGATTAATTAAGTTGAGTTTTGCCCTAATTTCAAAATAGGCTTTAGGTAAAATATCTCTTAATAATTAGCATTAAACTAATTTAAATTATCATGTAAACACATAGTAATCTGATGTTTGAAATTCTATTCTCTTCAACATCCTGTATAATGTGGTGATAGGCATGAGAATAAATTTCGTAAAAGTAAAATAAATTAAAAATAGATAAGAACATTGAATTTGTGATGATTCACTTTGTGTCTATCATAGTAAACATTTCGTAATTTGTTTCAGATTTCATTCAACTTTTGAACTAGAAAGATCGTTCGTTAACAGCTCTCTATATCATAATAATTCCAAAGACCAATGGACCTAGGATTACAAGAAAATTAACAACGATTAATGTAAGTACTTTTCGTCTGTTTAAGGATATGTAAAGTATCAGAGAAGGAGCTATTTTGCAAATACATTTAGTAGGCTTATTAGTTAATAAACTTCTTTCTATGTAAAATATCTCATAACAATTAAGCATTTAACTAATTTAAATTATTATGTAAATCCATAGTACTTACTCCGATACTTTATTTCTTTAAAAAATTTTAGATAACTTCCCTTAACTAATTAAATTAATTTACTAAATAGCAATAAATATTCCCGAAAATGCTTTCCTTCTTCTGGTTCCTTGTAAATATTTAAAGTGAAACTTGGGGAAAAAATCGTATGTTTATTTAATTTATTTTGCTAATTAAAAATTCATTAATTAATTGAAAATAATCATTGGTTGACTATGCCTAATACATACTAAAATATTTCTTATTTTAGTTTGCGTTCAAATCTTACACTTTGAAAGATGGTCTTGTAACTAACAGTTCTTCATTTTGCCGAACAGCGAGAGGATTACAAGAAAACTTAATGGACCAAGTTTAAGTTAGTTAATCTAAGTTTACTTACTGGCGCTTTCGAGATATTTTGGGTCCTTATATAATTTATTATTGGTTATTAAAAGTTAATTAATTGGAAATAATCATTGGACGAAAATTACTAAAATTTAAGTAAGTTATTTTAATTAATTTTAAATATAGAACATACTCTAGAAGTTTGTTTGCTTTTTGTTATGCTGAATCCTGCATGTATTTTTATTTAATGTTTATTGCAAATTAAAAATTAATTACTTATCGAAACATGCCTAAAACACATCTTATTTTAGCTTCCGTTCAATCGTCGACAGTGAGAGTGCCCTTTAGTCCACATCAAGAGGATTTTTAGAAAACTTAATGGCCCAAGTTGAAGTTACTTTATCTAAGTTTATTTACTGACAGCGCTTTCGAGCTATTTTGGATCAAAATATGTTTAATTATTAGTTACTAAAAGTTAATTAATTGGAAATAATCATTGGGCGAAAATTACTAAAATTTAAGTAAGTAATTTTAATAAATTTTAAATAGAGAAGACACCCTAGAAGTTGTTTGCTTTTTGCTATGCTGCATGCTGCATGTATTTTTAATTAATTTATATTGAAAAATAAAAATTAATTACTTTATCGAAACATATACTAAAACATATCTTATTTCAGTTTCCGTTCTATCGTCGACAGTGAGAGTGTCTTTTGGTCCACATGAAGAGGATTTTTAGAAAACCTAATGGACCAAGTTGAAGTTATTTTATCTAAGTTGATTTTCTGACAGCGCCTTCGAGATATTTTGAATCAAAATATTTTTAATTATTGGTTACTTAAAATTAATTAATTGGAAGTAATGATTGAGCGATAACTACGAAGCTTTAAGAAGCAAAAGTCCTTTTAACGATTCAGCTTGTGTCCAAATGGGTACATCAGACTAACATCTCAATTAGTTTCAGATTACATTCCACCTTTGATTCGGAAAGATGCTTATTTTTATCAAGCCGACAGTGTCTTCTGGTTTTGGACCCAACATGAGGATTGGGAGATTTAATGGACCAAGATTAATTTATTTTTAGTTTATTTTGGATTGTATTTAAGTATAAGGGTAGCTACACCTATCGATTAGTTTTTTTTTTAATTAATTTTTTTCAATTAATTTTTTTCAATTTAAATTCATTGCTTGCTTAGGAGGGTAGCTACCCCTCTATACTGGTCATCGCTAGCGAAGACGTAGCAGCTAGGTAAGTTGCTTCCAACAGCTCTTCTCCACGTTAAAGAGAGCGCGAGGGGAAGCAACCTCTAAGACCACTGCGAGTTGTCCTCGAATTGGTCGGAAGTTGTTCCTCTTCCGTAGTCTTTAATGTGGCGATGGGCGTGGTCTCCATGTTGGAATGTGGGTGTGCGTTGGCGCCGGGCGGGGAGGGGTAGGTGGGAGGGGGGTCGGCGGTCCCCTCCCCCCTACCCCTCCCCGCCCGGCGCCAACGCACATGCGCACTCCTACACGGAGTCCACGCGCATGCGCATTAGAGACTAAGGAGGAGGAGCAACAACCGACAATTTCGAGGACAACCCCCAGTGGTGGACGGGGGTGCCACCCCTCGTACTCTCTCGGACAAGGTGCAGGGTTGAAGCGACGCCACCTACCTAGCAGCTACCCGATAAGCAGCCATTACCAGTTTTAATATTAATTAATATTTTGTAATTATTTATTGTTTTAATTATGTATTATGTCTTGTGGGCCACCGCTTGATGAGCCGAACTCCTCAAGCGATGACTCCTCAAGCTTTATTTGTTACAGTTATTTCTTTCAAAACCTAACGAGGGGTGGACTTGTTGCAGCCCATGCCCTGGGCTGCAACCTTTTATTTTTTTTTTGATGGTATAGCTATTTTTATAATTTTTAATTTCTGCTGCATACATCGATTAGGACACAAGACTGAATCATTAAAGGGGCTCGTATGTCTCTTGAATCTCGCTTTGGTGATTTACTAAGCGTTGGCCCGTCAATCAATAATAAATTGTTTATAATAATTCGTTTTGAATTTAATTATTGAAGTTAATTAATAGTATATTATTATAATTTTCTTGTGCACATAATTATATTAAATATGAATATTATAGATAATAGAAGATATTTTTGTGTATTTTTTCATTTTAATAAACAGTAAACTCATGTAGATCTTGACTTTTTTTCCAGAGATAAAAGCACCCTTAAAGAATTTCTCTCAATAATCTTCTTTTTTAATTACCTTAAAAAATATATTCCCTCTCCTACTCCTTTATTCTCTTGATTGCCTTACACGTTAAAATCCAAGTCTTTAATAATTATTATCCACAGTCTCTTTAGTTCTTAAAAAAAAACAATTCTAAAGAAATTAGACCAGTACTATTTGGATTTTAAAAGTGAAAAGTAAGTTTATTAAAGGCAAACGAAGTCTTAGTACATAAGAAATAAAGTCCAGCTGGATAACTCTGTAACACAAAGAGTTCTTCTTTACTCGACAGATGAGATGACAGAGGAGATAGACAGGTAAGAAAAAAAGACGGTAAATTAACAGATGAGTATGGCAGATGAGAAGATCGTTGATATTTACAGAGACAGTGACATCGAGAGATAGAGAGGGAGAGATAGATATGAGATAGAGAGAGGCAGATATAGAGATGAGGAGATAGACAATTAGACAGATATGGAAACTGTTTAAATGAGATATTAAGATAGTAAAATTGAGGGAGATAGAGATAGATATAGAGAGAAGAAGACAGATAAAAAGACTGTTGAAATGAGACACTAATATAAAAAAATGAAGGGAGATAGATATAGAGATAAAGATAGATAGATAGATATTAGATATTTTGATAGAACAATTGAGAGAGATAAAAAGACAGATAGAGAAATAAGAAGACAGTTAGAGATACTGTTTAAATGAGATATTAAGATAGAAAAATGGAAGGAGATAGAGAGAGATAAGGAAACTGTTGAAATGAGAGAAAAACATAGTAAAATAGAGGGAGTTTAGAGATAGATACAGAGATAATGAGATAGATAAAGAGGCTGATGAAATGCGGTATAAAAATAGAAAAAAGAGATAGATATAGAGATAAGGAGAGAGATAAAGAGACTATAGAAATGAGATATTAAGATAGCAAAATAGAGAGAGAAAATAGACAAAATTTTATATTGAGATAAGGAGACAGATAGAGGAGCAGATTGGGTGAGAGACAGATATAAGGAAAAAGACAAAAGTAAAAAATGGCAGGACATAGAGAGAGATAAGAAGACTGTTGAAATGAGAGATAAAATGATAAAATGTGATCAAAAACAATTAATAGTAAAATAGTAAAATAGAGGGAGTTTAGATTTAATACAGAGATAATGAGATAGATACAGAGATAAGGAGATAGATAAAGAGACTGATGAAATATGAGAAAAACATAGTAAAATAGAGGGAGTTTAGAGATAGATACAGAGATGAAGAGATAGATAAAGAGACTGATGAAATATGAGAAAAACATAGTAAAATAGAGGGAGTTTAGAGATAAGGAGATAGATACAGAGATAAGGAGATAGATAAAGAGACTGATGAAATATGAGAAAAACATAGTAAAATAGAGGGAGGTTAGAGATAGATTTAGAGATGAGGAGATAGATAAAGAGACTGATGAAATATGAGAAAAACATAGTAAAATAGAGGGAGTTTAGAGATAGATGCAGAGATGAGGAGATAGATAAAGAGACTGATGAAATATGAGAAAAACATAGTAAAATAGAGGGAGTTTAGAGATAAGGAGATAGATACAGAGATAAGGAGATAGATAAAGAGACTGATGAAATATGAGAAAAACATAGTAAAATAGAGGGAGTTTAGAGATAGATACAGAGATGAGGAGATAGATAAAGAGACTGATGAAATATGAGAAAAGCATAGTAAAATAGAGGGAGTTTAGAGATAAGGAGATACATACAGAGATAAGGAGATAGATAAAGAGACTGATGAAATAAGAGAAAAACATAGTAAAATAGAGGGAGATAGATACAGAGATAAAGAGACAGACACGGAGATAAAGAGATAGAGGAAAAAAGTCCCCTGGACTGGAGACTTCTGGGGCTTCTACATCTCTTCTCTCTCTCTATCTTCTTCTCATTCTTTGTCTTTCTCTTTATCTCTGTATCGTTATCTCTTTATCTATATCCCTATCTCTGTATCTCTCTCTAACTCCTTCTATTTTACTACGTTTTTCTCATATTTCATCAGTCTCTTTATCTATCTCCTCATCTCTGTATCTATCTCTAAACTCCCTCTATTTTACTATGTTTTTCTCATATTTCATCAGTCTCTTTATCTATCTCGTTATCTCTGTATCTATCTCTAAAC